>JALZZM010000083.1:0-18652 GCA_023619275.1 Aspergillus sp. M3606 | reverse complement strand
TCCCAGAGCTTGATGGTCTTGTCATAAGAGCCGGATGCCAGCAGCCGGCCATCTGCAGAGAAGGCCACTGACAGGACTGGATCTAAATAGCCCTTCATGGTATGCTTTAGGGCGCTAGTGGCGGGATCCCAGAGCTTGATGGTCTTGTCAGAAGAGCCAGATGCCAGCAGCCGGCTATAGAAGGCCACTGACAGGACTGAATCTGAATGGCCCTTCAGGGTATGCTTAAGGGCGCCAGTGGCGGGATCCCAGAGCTTGATGGTCTTGTCACCAGAGCCAGATGCCAGCAGCCGGCCATCTGCAGAGAAGGCCACTGACAGGACTGAATCTAAATCGCCCTCCAGAGTATGCTTTAGGGCGCCAGTGACGGGATTCCAGAGCTTAATAGTGCTGTCACTAGAGCCAGATGCCAGAAGCCGGCCATCTGCAGAGAAGGCCACTGACTTAACTGAATATAAATGGCCCTTCAGGGTATGCTTTAGGGCGCCAGTGGCGGGATCCCAGAGCTTGATGGTCTTGTTACCAGAGCCAGATGCCAGCAGCCGGCTATCTGCAGAGAAGGCCACTGACAGGACTGAATCTGAATGGCCCTTCAGAGTATGCTTAAGGGTGCCAGTAGCGGGATCCCAGAGCTTGATGGTCTTGTCAGAAGAGCCAGATGCCAGCAGCCGGCTAGAGAAGGCCACTGACTGGACTGAATCTGAATGGCCCTTCAGGGTATGCTTAAGGGCGCCAGTGGCGGGATCCCAGAGCTTGATGGTGCTATCACAAGAGCCGGATGCCAGCAGCTGGCCATCTGCAGAGAAGGCCACTGACTCAACAAAATATGAATGACCCTCCAGAGTATGCTTAAGGGCGCCAGTAGCGGGATCCCAGAGCTTGATGGTCTCGTCACCAGAGCCAGATGCCAGCAGCCGGCCATCTGCAGAGAAGGCCACTGACTCAATAAAATCTGAATGGCCCTCCAGAGTATGCTTAAGGGCGCCAGTGGCGGGATCCCAGAGCTTGATGGTCTTGTCAAAAGAGCCGGATGCCAGCAGCTGGCCATCTGCAGAGAAGGCCACTGACTCAACTTGATATAAATGGCCCTCCAGGGTTTGTAATTCTGAACTCCAATTTTCTTCTACCCTTGGGCCTCTCTTTATCCAATCAGGAAGTTCTCCCTTGAAACTCTTCTTGATTATTGACATATTTGGCGCAAACATTAGCCCGGAAACATATAACTGAAGGGGAGCAGTGACTATAATGTGCATATTCTTCAGGGTGAATCTTTGTGCATCATATAGGAATTCTGCCATCCCCGGTTTTATATTAAACTATAAACCTTAGTACTACTACTAAGGAGAACGTACATCACTTACCTGGAATGTGGTGTCTGATGATTTACTCTTCCTCGGAATGAACCGCTTTGCATCCTTCCGCAATTTAGTTATCCAGGAAGTCTTAATAGCCTATTATTTTTTAGTAATGTTTTAGCAAAGTTCAATGAACTTACCTCAGAAGCAGTCTTCCCTGTTTGAATATTTCTTGGCATGAACCGCTTTGCAAAATTAAGCAATTAACTGGCTGTATACGCGTAAATAACCCAAGGGAACTCACTGCTACCATTGACTGCAAAACACTAAGAGCGTCCAAACATTCTGGTACAATCCCCAGAATGCTCATTACCTCCATCCAATGAAGAAAATGGTCTTGAAGAAACAAATATATCTGGTCTGTGGGAGGGTCCTTGCTCTTTGCCAAATGATGTGTCCAATAACGGCAGGAATACTGCAGCTCTGGTGGTAAATTATGGCCAATAGACTTATCATCAATATCTCTGCGCTCTGTTCCATAGCTTTTAAGACCACACATGTTCCTCTTGAGGTTCTTTCGCATGAGAGACAGACACCTGGTTAATAACACCTGGTTCATTTCCGCCTCGTCAACCCAGAATTGAGTTTTATCACGAGTGTTCGGGTCAAGAAGAAAATCTCGGAATGATAGATGGAAGAGCCTTACTGGTAGCGTATCATCATCTGGTATATTCAAGACCGAGTGCAGTGAGCTTAGGCTGGCAAGGATTGAATTCATGGAAATGTCCATGAGTTTTGAGAGAGAGGTAACTGATAATGGGTTCTCTAGAAGAACAATTGTGCCAATAACTTCTCGAACCTCTTGGACTAACTGCATTTGACTTGTCCCACTGTATCTGGTGACTAGGCGGTCCAGTACTGGACGGTATGTTCCGTCCAACTTTGACTCTTGATTCTGATATTTGAGGATGTCCGTAAGACATTTCTCAGGGTCGAGGTTGTGATCCTTAAGTAGACGACATATGGTGGCAGCAAAGATAAACAACGGGACTGACATTGTAATAAGAGTCTGGACATTTACATGGCCAGGCCAGTCTGGAGAGAGGGATCGCTCGTGCCTTATTGAACCAAGTTTGTCCTTCAAGAACATGGAGATATCACGTTCTATGATAGGCTTGGGTACCTCATGGAGGATGAGGTCGCGATGGTCAATTGTTCCGAGGCCTAACCTAATAGGCAGTTCTGGTCGGCTGGTAATTAAAAATCGCAAGCATACAGATCGGACCTCCTGAACTCGTGGTAAGAGCTGGAGGATGACCTGAATATCACTGTCATGATTGCATTCATCAAATGCATCAACCACAATCACAAAATGCAAGCTCTGACGTTTGGATGGCGTTAGATTATGGAGTGGTTTGTGAATAAGCTCATCAAATTGCTCCTTGAGTGGTTTGGCTGAGATTCTTGGGTTGTCTTGAATTACCTGTAGGATAGCAGCGCGAAGTTCCGGAATTCTGGTAAATAGCTGTTGAATAATAGTGGGAAAGAAGCGAGATGCGTTGCCGCGGTCTCCTTCACCTCTCTTAAAAAAGAAGCTCGCCCCCAGCAACCCTTGTTTCTGAAAGGACTGTGCCATGGTTCGAGATATTGTGGACTTGCCAGTTCCAGCTAAACCATTAAGCCAAAAAATGCATTTTCCTTCCGCTGAGACAGCCCAATTTTGAACATCAAGGAGAAGCTCTTTTCGGGTCCCTGGGAGGCATGTTTCTTCATGTTGGTCCATATATGTTCCAAATTCAGCCCCTTCAGCGATTGGTAGCTCTTTTAGCTCAATACTCTCGGCAAGACTATTAATTTTCCGAGCTGATCCGCTAGTGGTTTTGGATACAATGTTCACTTGGCTTTTGATCTCATGCAACTCTACCAAATAATAAGTATCAAAATTGTTGATTCAGTAATAAGGTAGCTAGAACTAACCATTCACAATTTCACTGGCTGTTCGCTCAGCCTTTACCCTCTGAGGGATGATTTGATGCAAGAGATCTTTTGCATATGCAGCTGCCACCATTGCAGCCCAACCTTGCCATTCCTTGCTCTTGTGCGAGTCAGCATAGTCACAAACACCGCGTATGACCAAGCAAGGGAATTGGTTTATTAGTCCCGCTGCTTCCATTTCAAAGCATAAAATATCCTGCTCTGCGGCTAGTCTATCGCGGAAGGTTGCATCCTTGACTACCCTGTTCCCAGAAGCTATCAGGCCATAGTGAATTGCAGGGTCATCTTCATCGTCCGTTCGGTCTGGTCGTCGAATCAACTTGGAACTGTCACAGGACTCGCCACAGCCTGCCTTGGGATTCGAATGAGTTAAGTAGCTTTCAAAGAGTCGATCTGTCTCCAGAGGAGGTTGTGCATATTTTCGCTCCAGTCGTCTATTAGCTTCAAGCACGGCTTCAATGCTTTCCTTCAACCGATGGCCCTCCTCCTCATATTGCGCTTGGAGCCCAGCAACAGCTGCTCGCAGAATTTCTGGCGGCTGATTTAAGAACCCTGTTGGAAGGAACTCTTGTCCTTGTAACTCTTTGCCAAGATCGTATTGGAGCAGGCCACCTCGCCCATTTCGTGGTGAGCTCACAATAACATCGCCAAGACGTATGTCATGTTTGGTGGGTACCCCACCTCCAATTCCAACCATGAGCCCGAATCGGATATTAGGAAAGCTGTGGACCATGTCTCTGGCTACTCCAGCGGCTGATGATGTCCCGTATTCACCATCTGGCAGAACCGCAATAACAACTTGATGACCCCCGATTTCTCCCAGTGTATAGTGATTATTATCATTTGGCGAAAGCGTCTCCGGGCGATCATGTTTCTTCTCAAGCAGAGCTCGGGCAGCAACATATTCTGTCTTCAAGGCACATATCCAGCCAACCGTGTACTGATCTGGGTTTGACATTGTGGGGGTGCTAAAAAGTGGGGCCCAAAAAGATTAATTTCGAGTCAAATTATTCAAACGCTTCAAGTTTTGGGCGTAAATAAGATGTGAAAGTGAAAAGGTGATGAAAGCGCTTTGCCGGACAGTGCTGGAAGAGGGGTAAAAGAGGGGTAAGGCTGCTGGGCACAATGCACATCATTGGCTTGTTTGCATTTATGCGGGTTCCTTATTATGCAAATTATGGAAGCATAACTTCGTCGCGTCTTATCCATGAATTCACGTGACGGATTTGAATCTAGCCTAGAACAGATGCCGACTCCCTGCTAGTCAGTTAGGGAAACTTTGACGTTGACAACCGTGTCACAATGGCCCCAAGACTATCTTCCTTGCAGCTTGAAATTGCTCGCGACATGATTGTCAGCAAAGAACCACTGACTAATGCTGAAATTGCTAGGGTAGCTCAGTGCAGTGAACGGTCAGTCACAAACATCCGTCGCAACCTTGAACTGTTCGGAAACCCCAGAGCCCCTCCAAACCGAGTTGGCCGGCACAGAACTGTCACTCCTCATATGTTACAAGTTCTCTGTGATCACTTGTACGCGAATCCGGGATTATACCTTGATGAGATGGCAGTGTTTTTGTGGAAGGAGTTCGAAATCCAGGTCACAACTTCAAGTATTAGGAGAGCCCTTATAAGTAGCGGATGGTCAAAGAAAATTGTCCGACAGAGAGCCAAGGAGCGTAATGCAGAGCTTCGAGACTTATACCTCAACAATATCTCCGAGTTTCAATCACATCACCTAGTGTTCATTGATGAATCTGGGTGTAATAAACGCGTAGGATTTCGAAGAACAGGATAGTCTCCCTTGGGAACGACTCCGACCCAGACCTCCCGGTTCCAGCGAGACCAGAGATATCAAATCTTACCTGCCTATACCCAAGAGGGTATTATTCTCTCTGAAATCTTTCAAGGATCGACTGATACTGTTGTCTTTGAGAATTTCATCAAACGGCTGCTACAACATTGTGGGAGGTGGCCGCAATCAAGGTCTGTGGTTATCATGGACAATGCCTCTTTCCATCACTCTGAACAGATTGAATCCATGTGCCGTGAGGCAGGGGTCAAGCTAGTATACTTACCTCCTTACTCGCCTGATCTAAACCCTATTGAAGAGTTCTTTGCCGAGTTGAAAGCATATATCAAGCGGAATTGGGCGATGTATCAGGAAGTTCCTGAACAAGGGTTTCGCAACTTCCTTGAAGTTTGCGTGGAAGCTGTAGGTTCAAAAGAACAAAGTGCAAGAGGCCATTTCCGGAATTCATGCATCACCATCACAGAAGCATGATTAGGCTATTTGTGATTTAGATAGTATCTGTTTGATTTGGACATGAGTAGGAATATGCTTTTAATGAGTTCATGATATATACTGTACTGGAATACACATATTGAGTTATATTGGTATGTGTTGATTTGATGTGAACAGACCATATCCCACGCTCTAAATTTATATTTCCACCTTCAGACCTGGCTTATTCTGATCGTCCCTCACATTCTTCAACCCAGTCTCTAATGTCACTGACAAAACGTCGCGCAATGCCCACTATAACTCCGTTCTGTGTAAGGAATTCAACAAAAAACCCCGGGTCCTGTTCCCTATCAACTTGCTCGAGGTCATATCCATTACTGATTGCCAGATCACGTGCTTTTCGAAAATTGGCCTTAAGGTTCTCGTCGACTACATTTGATTCTTGCCATTCACAATAAGCTCTCACGGCAGTGTCCCGAGGGCCGTGGATCTTGAGCTTTTCTCTAGCTGGTGGTTGAAGTTGGGTCGTGATAGGCGGGCTAGCTAATAAAGGAGTTTGAGGGGGCTGGGTGGGTAGAACATTGATGTTAATGGGATTTCCATTCGCAGTGGTCATGGATGAACCCTTCTGAGTGCGACTGCGACTCCTTTGTTGCTCTTCTGCATAGAGCTGTTCACGAATCCGATCAGGAACATCATCATGAGTTTCCAGGGTGCCATGCTCATCTCGGACGTATTTAACCAAATCAATCAAATGATGGGTTTTAAGGCTGTAATGCTTCTTGCCCATAGGATCCTGCCAGCACCACTTGCCCAAGTCACATGGCTTTCCAGGGCAACGCATAAGTCTATAGACATGGTCCCAAACTGGGGCTTGCCCTGAAGTACTTTCAGCATTAATCTGAGCATCTCGGTCAGCACGCATTTTCTGGGTCACAGATCGTGTTCCCCTCTTGTCATTGCTTGACGCAGTAGAATATTCATCATCCACATAATTAAACGTGATACCTAGCGTAAGCTTCTTGCCTGTGCGGAACAAGTTGCCCCATTTGAGGAGCTGCTGCTCCACAGCCCACCATTCAATACTAGTTTTCTCAAACCATTTATTCAGATCACGTTGCGAGCGATCATTTACTGACACCACCACTGCTGTGTCTTCTGATCTAACACGTCTGTTACGCTGGGTTTTTGTTTTTACCCGACTCTCAAGTTTTTGTCTCAAAACCTTAACCCAGTAAGCACTAGGAACTAAAACCAGGTCTGGTTCAGTATCTTTTGCCACCACTCGGTTGTTGACGGTGATTTTCCATTCGATGGAGTAATGGAGGTAGATAGGTGGGTCTTCATCATAAGGTCTTCCCTCCTCCCAATCAGATGGTTGAACTAGCTCGAGCTTATCGCAGTGCGGTTGATACACGGGAGAGGAAGGACTATATGCGGACGAAGTAGGGGAACGGCCGAAGTCACCAGGGGTAGGGGCATACTGCGGGGTTGCAGCCCAATAGCCGAAAGGTTGAGACGGATATGTTTCTTGACTGTTGCAGGGACTGCCCATAGCTTTCTGAAAGAGGATTGCTGCTGTGCCATTAAGTTGTCAGTACCTTGGGATGGTCGCACATGGGTAGCCAATACTTCTTCGTAACGTAGAAAGGCTACCATGGGTGGTTGTAGCTAGCAGCGGGTATGGATATTAGGCCCGCTGTTTGTATGACAGTCGGTTGATGATTATGTAGCGAATTAGCTCTTGAAAGACAGGCTGAATAGGGTGAAAGTTAGCTGAGTTGACTTGAGAAGCAAGTTGACGTTGCCTGTGTCAGAGCGCCCGCGTGTTTTGCACAGTTTGCATAATTTGCATGACCGAACTATCTAGAAGGCCTGTATCACTATGACGGGCGTCGTGAAACAGCCGCATCATGTGACTGTTATAGCCATACGCCGGGAAGATATAATACATGCATAAATTTGCACAATCTATATATGGCTTAGCGTCACTTGGCATTTAGGGTTCGAGAATAATTTCCAAGAGTGTACTTCGGAAACTGAAAACGAATCTGTCTCTACCAAGATACTAAGATTTTAAGTTCTACCATGCATTACCTCTCAATAGAGAATATTATATTGAAACTCCGCTGCCAGGGCCTCGAGGAAGCGTTAATAAATGAAATGAAGAGACGCCAGCGTGGTAAACTACTTCTATTACAACTCCAGGATACAGAGAGCGGTAATGCAGTGTTCTATTCTCCAAGGAAGATCCAGCAAGCGCGGGATCTCTAGAGAGAGAAGGAAGAGGTAATTCAAGCTGCTAAAACTTTAAAAGAAGAAGCTAAACTTCGCCGCCAGCAAGAAAAGAAGGAGAAGAAACGTATTATAGAGGAAAAAAGGCAGATCCAAGTATCTAATAAGCAACTCCGCCTGCAGCAAGCTGAGGAGAAGAAACGTCAAAAAGAGGCTGCAAAGGAGGAGGCGCGGATAGCTAAGGAAGCGGAGAGTCAGCTTCAAAATGATATCAGAACTACTAAGAAGGGTAAAAAGAAGTAATCCATACCATCAACACCTCAAAACAAGCCAGATATCATTGCTCAGACAGCTGAGGTTGTTGAGGAGGCCTCTACAACGATAAATCGTCGAGGACGCCAGATTCGCCTCCCCCACCGCTTTCGTGATGATTAAAAAGCGTATATAGGTTCTTCAGCGTGTCAAGTTTGCTACACCAAGAGATCTTTAAAAAATAGAGAATGTATGTAGTTTAAAAGCTTCAATTCAGCGGTGTTGTTGTATGTAGAAATCGGGCGCCAGGTGGGTCCGGGCGCCAGATGATTAAGCACGGTAAGATGAGCCAGATCCAGTTCCCCGAAGCGAGGCCGTGAGTTATCCCCAGGACATAATTGCTTGTTATAAAAGACCCCACTGACCAACCTTTCGAGTAAATGGCCGCTCCTGGAACCGCGCTTTGCCGAGATGAAGAAATCTATCATAAAGCCGGAGCATCGACAGAAAGTGATTGAGTCCAACAAACAACTCTTGGACACTCTTAGGACGGAGGCGGATTTTATTGCCAAGGAGGGCCCGGCCATTGTGCCCGAGATTGACTTTGAGCTGGTTCGCGAGAACGGTAAGTACATGTGCGGAATATCTGGAGCCATGATTCGAATTTGCTCATGTATGCTCAAGGCGGAAACATCCCCACGGCTCTTATCAACTTGATTAAAGACCGAGGATGTGTGATCATTCGGAATGTTGTCTCCGAAGAGCAAGCGACGCGGTGGGAAGCCGAGCTGCGGAATTATACCAAAGCACACAGTGGGGTGGGGGGATTCCCCAAAGAAAACCCACAGAACTGGTCGTTGTGGTGGACCAAGCCGCAGGTTGAGATTCGCAGCCACGAGCGTGTCCTGGAAGCTATGAAAGCAGTTAGCCAGCTATGGCACGTTTCCGATCCAAGCGCTCCAATTGACTTAACGACGCAAGTCACCTATCCTGACCGATTTCGTATTCGCTATCCCTCCAAAGGTAATGACACTCCACTCCTATTTCCTTGTCCTCCGGGTCTGTGAACGGAGAGGTCCGATGATAGATGATAAACAGTGGCTAACATGGCACATAGAGAGGGAATATACCCTTGATGCCCATCTGGACAGTGGCTCCATCGAACGATGGGAGGACCCCTCCTACCGAGAATGCTACCGTTCTATTTTCAATGGAAACTGGGCCGATTACGATGCTTGGTCGGCGGATGGGCGTATCAATGCGCAGACCGACCTCTATCACCTTGGAGGGAACTGCTCGTGTTGGCGAAGCATGCAGGGCTGGCTTTCCCTATCTCATACTGGTACCGGTGAAGGGACCCTACGCCTCCTACCTAATCTAAAAGCGTCAACCGCCTATCTGCTGCTACGTCTCTTCTTTCTCGACGGGCCGGGCTCCTTTGATGATACCCAGCCGACGTTTCCCGGCTCTCACCCTGGGCAAAACCCAACCCCTGCCGACTAAAAAGCTCCATCCACACCTCGATACGGACAGGGCAGTCATCGGGATTCCTCCCGTGAAGCCGGGAGACTACGTCTTTTGGCACTGCGACTTAATGCACGAGGTTGACAAGGTTCATTCCGGTACGAGGGACTCCAGCGTTGTGTACAATGCCTGCACGCCGTTGGTGCCATACAATATCGACTCTCTCAGTAACACTCGAGAGGCATTTCTATCCGCCGAACCGCCTAGGGACTTCGCTGAATTAGCTATTGGCGAAACTGAGTGTATGCATAAGGATAATGGCGCAAAGAGGGAATATATACTGAGCGAAGAAGGAAACCGGGCGATGGGTTTTGCGCAGTTCGATGTGGACGAGCCGGGTATCACCGATGGCCAGCGGAAAGTCCGGCAGATGGCCAATAAGATCTTACACGATGTGGTCTGAGTACTTGGTCCCCCGTTGGGGCGAGTGAGAAAAATTATGTTGGCTAACAAGGTGGCCATAGAGGGTTCTTCAAAGCTTCGTCCGGGGCCACTCCGGCTGACGTGTCGAGAAAGAGTTGTACTTTGAAAAGCTAAGCTTATATATTATCGTGGATAGCCAGCGTGACACTCTTTTTGCCGGAGCTACAGGCCACTAAATCTACGTTGAGAACCTTCAACCATCTAGATAGACTGGAAGCCGTTATCCCCGTAATTTGATGACTGCTGTGTACGGTCACGCAGGGGTGTTAGGTAGTACTGGAACCGAATATGATGAGTACCCTAGGACAGCTGGTTCACACGAAAGCGTGGCATTTCTCGAGAGCTACGTCCTGCAAAATTGTACGAAGACACCAATGGACAGCTAGGTAAATCTTTAGCCCGTGAGAGTCGCTAATTTCCCTGGCTGGAGGACGATGAAGGCTCGGATACGGAGAGCTGATCCCCGGAGTTAGTTCTGTATTCAGCGTCGGCCTAGTGGTATCCAGTGGAAGAGCTTACATTTGTGGTTCAATAGATGACGATACTCCACAGCTCGGATAATGGAAGTTAAAGCTGCCACACGCTGAGAGGTGTTCCACGAGGCGATCATTCTCGGGAAATTGCTGCAGGTCAAGACTGGTCTCACCTTAGATATTCGCCAAGGCGGCCCGATGTAATGCCAGACTGCCCCTGCCAATGAACCCTTCGGGAAGCCACTTGCTGAAGAGCGTCCACATCGACAGGTGCGGTCATGGCAAGCCACTTTTGCGGGACGTTGAAGTTACTCCATTCTAGAATCTGCGCACCCACATCAATGATCACCCTGACTGGTGGGTTTTGTTGGCTGACGAGGTTGTCCTTCTTCCCGGCACGGTTGTCCTTCTTGCGGCCACCCTTCTTAGGCTTCGGATTGAAAGGATTTCTGGAACGAGCGGGCGCATCGGGGGCCTAACCAAAGCCTCGATTTCCCGGTCAGTTTTGATAGGGGTGCTCCGGTGCTTGGATTTGCCCTTGAACACCCGCATCGCATACTCCATCACGCGCTTGCGCCACGCTTCCTGCTACAGGGAAGCTAGTTAGTGAGCTACTCCGGGGCCATTCGAGGAATCAACAGAGGAAAGTGAGGAGGGAACAGGGTCAACTGCAGTAAAGCTCAAGGTCCGGTATTTACCGCGGTTAAACCATCACGCACATAAAACAGGGAGGACCTACCAGGCTATTGTCGGTGTATCCTTGGTCGAGCAGGTTGCCCATATCTTCCCGGGAGCGTGGCTCACCCAGATACGCCATGATCTTTTCCAAGGTCATCTCGCGCATCACACGGCTCCGGAGGTCCTAGTCGACTCGGTTTGGGACTGGCCGTCCCCCTGTAGCCTTCGGCCATATTCATTTCTCCCACTATCCTTGAAAATTTCTTTCCAGGTTCGCCTCGTACAAAATCCAGTCGCGCGACTTTGGGAAACACGGAAAACATCTCCGGTCGCTGGTTCACTTTAAAATTGTTGTTTTTATACAGCACAGTAAGCCTGGAATTCATGAAATTCTCATAAGTTCGTCAACATGGCTATAGATCGTCGAGGACAAAGAGTAACTACAAACCGACACACATGATGACTAATCGGGTTTATCCGAAATTTTGAGTACTTGGGCAACCCACAGGTACCCTAGTTCTTCAGCTATTCCATTGTATCTATCTCGACCGGCGCTTCCGAAGGGCGGGACTGCATACCGGTGTCAGTCGAGACGCGCTGGGGACACAGATGCGCGCCAATTAGGCTTAGTCGGTGTGTAGGTAGCGAGGCCGGTGTTCGTGGAGCGGACCCCAAAAGTAAGCTCTCTAGCGCAGTAAACAGGCTTGGAACGCGTTATCCAGTAGTTGCTATTAATTTATCTAACCTGACACCAAGAACTAAAGGAGCCCGAAACGCCACCGCTGCGGTTTGTTTTTCGGCCCGGTTCTCAAGTCGATAAGACCGAAATGCATCGAGAGAGTAGAAGTGAGATTATATGATTGCTCCCGAGGTCATCGTGAAGAGACACTTGTAGTCGATTTCTTGGTAGAGGCCCAGGGCATTATTGGGCTACAGTAAGTCCCTTCAACTGCCTCTGTCTATGACACTCAATGCATGGCCTGTCTTAGCGCTGAATCATATTTGCGCCGAACCAAAGGAATGGGTATGAAGAGAAAAGATACAAACGCAAGGGTTCCGCTCGCCCAAGCTGGCCCAAGTTTATCGTACATTTGAACGGTGGAGAAAATGTTGCTCCAAGTGTATATCGCACCACACCATTAGCGGCAATAGCTTTGCTCTGTTGGTTAGCGGGCGACTTAAGAACCAAGGGGTGGGATTAATGTGGCAGTCACCGGATGAAATCGAGTCAGCATCATATACCAGAGAGAGATAGGAGACAGCGGAGAGCTACAGTATCATGATCAGCTATGCACTTAATAATGTATCGTGTACCGCATGAGCACTCACAAAGAGGGCGAACGCGCCACATCCGATAAATATGCCGGTTACCACCAAGACTGGCCAGCTACAGCCAAGGTGCACTGTGAGTGCATACCTAGTGTATGAACCGGTTAGACAGGACCTCCTGATTATTTCGTGTTCAGACTTACCATATTTCCCCAACAAGCAGGAGAATCCCGCCGACGATGGAACCATACAGCCGTGTTTCTGGAGCCGGGGTTTGCGCCCTTGTCGCAATCCTCTTTTCCACCAACGAGCACAACACAATCGCCAGTAAGTAACCTACTACAAGGCTCAAGTAGCTTAGGCTTGCTCCCCGCCCGTAAAACCCGTACTCAACTTCAGAATATCGAAAGCTAACAAAGAAGAGAGGTATGGATGGTGAGCAGCAGAGTTATGATATCCGAGGACAGCATCTTCAACGGCCGTTCCATCGAGCAAACTGTCATCCGTGCTCGAGGTAGTCTTTCCCGGGTCCGCCCCGTCTCTTGCATGAGAAGAATCAAAGCCCAGATCACGGTTCCCATTAAACACAACAGCCACTGCGTCCAGCGCCAATCGCCGTGATATGCTCTCACGGTATAGGCTCCTATGAAAGGAGATAGGCAAGGTGAGAGGAACGATGCTAGAACAAAAAGTAACAAGGTCACCTGACGAGCGGGCCCGACTGGCCATAAATCAGCAATGGATCCACCCCCAATGGCAATACTAGCAGATCCCGGACAGCCGCCCAAAAACCGACTATACACCCAGCGATGCCCGTGTATTTCCGAGACTGGTGCTAGCAACAAGGGTCCAACCGCCAGGCCCTCGGTGTAAAGGGATATTCTCAGGACCGCACAGAGATGGGTGACTTTGATATCCGCCATAATCCGGGGCAGCGCCGGCCCCGGGATTGAGGTTCCAAATGTGCCGGCACGGCATGTTTAATCGTTCAACCCAACGCAGGTAAGTGAGCATAAGAAACTCACACGAGGAAGGCAAAAAGACAGGGTACTGCTGTGTAGTAGACCTTTTTCCTTGTTGACCATGCCAACGACTCCGATATTGGCGATGAGATCTCCGACGGCGGCTCTTGAAGTTCCGTCGTGGCCGTCGGCGGCATATCTTTCTCCCCCAGTGCTTGCATGCCGAATAATATACGGTCAGATCCTATTCTTCTGTATCGGCGATGGAGGCGGGGGGACTGGTGGCGGCGCCGTCTTATATGCTTCTTGTCCTTCCTTATACTCACATCATCAGCAGATGGGCTTATGTGAACACCATACGGTGGCTCTAATTACTGATTGGCATCTCAAGTACACTTTAGTTGCAGTAAACCCGTACATTTCCAACATGGTTGATATTCGCACGGTTATCAAGCAGTGTTGTACAATCGGCTTGTATCACTCCCAGTATCAGCATTAGGTCAATAGCTGCACCTTGCAAGGCAGAACTTGGTGACCTTTACAGGGACCAATCAAACCGTTTCTCCATGCCGGTTTATTATATATTTTGTCAATGTTATTTGGGGGTTCCGTTGCAAAAGAGGTTCAAACAACTCATCGTGCTCATTTACATTCCGAATTGTATAGAGCTAGGACTCGCGTGGGAATGGCGCATCATCTCGGACAAGACGCCGGCCAGCGCTAGAATGCTATCGGGTATAGCTCCTTTTACCGAGAACTCAATAGGTATGGGCGCTGTCTGTTTGCCAATAATCCCGACCGAGCTTGTAAACTGCCCAGGAGACAATAGTCCGGTACCATTTCTTCCACGGCCAAAAACATGAAAATATGATGACCATCAGCTCAATCACTACACGGGCATCATGGATATAAGAATAAATTTGGAGAAAATTTGCAGCCTCTTGAAATACATACTGATCATAGAATAACTTATCTCCGAGAGCTGGTGAAGCCTAAGTAGCTCTATATTTAGATAAAAATTGTCAGCAGGCGTATCCTGCGGGGCGCACTGAATACGTAAGTATAATAAGTATAATTAACTATTTATTGGCAATCAAGTGGACGCTCGTGGTTCAATTGTTCAACACGAAACATGCCCATCACACTTGGCACCAAAGAGACCATCGTAAGAAGCGGACAGACACTGCGGATTCGCCATAAGCCTAAGATGCTAGGTTCAGGCGATTACAGAGTATACGAGGAGGCCAACCCGGGCAAAAAGAGCCTCAATGTCTACATTGTTCGGAATCTGAGGCTGTGGAGCTTCCGCAGCCAACGCGTATTTCGTCATGAAGAAAAACCAGTCCTTGAATTTTGTTCTCGTTGGTGGTCTTCAAAGATGCAAGCAAGGCCCTATGGAGGTGAACCAGTGGTGCTGGAAGCGAAATGGCGCGTGGCAAGGAGCGCAGACAGGGCCGAGATACAGCTCGAAAATAAGGGAAAGACTGATTTGAAAGTCCGTGGCGAGGATAATAACTATATGCTCTATCAAGGGAAGGTGAGGCTGGCAGGGATATCTCGAAAAATGGATTCGAGTTTACATGAGCGAGAATGGGGGGTGGTAGTTTACGAGGATATCGGGTTGATTCTGGTAAGGCTCCCGGGAAATTGGAAAGCTACGAGATCATAGTTAACTTGTTTTAGATTTCCGCGGTGGCGCTGATGGTAGCTGAGCAGGGTGGTACGCAACCCAATCCGCACATCGACTGACAGGTGAGGATGTTAGGATTTCATATCATACAGTGAGGCCATAGTTAATACTGGATCATCTTGCGACGGTGTGGAAATATACATAATTGAAAATCCTCACCTCGGAGCACTATCTTTGACCAATAAATCTAAATTAGTTCTATGGACGACCCCATATCTAGCAAGGCTGCTAGGGCAAGGGAATTCTATTTTCTCATTATTAACATATCACGGCGTTTCCGATTCTTCTCGTGGTTATTCAATGTATGTCGTAAGACCCAGTGCAATCTGAAACTCACTACCGTACTGTAAGAGGCACACATGAAGGGAGAGGCGTTGGTAGTACTGGTTATGAGCTGAACCCCTGGTCTTGTCAGTTGCCGTTTTAGGATTATTGAGTGCCATATTCACGGGATGTAGATCTCCGTCATCGCCACCAGGCCTCTTTTTCCTCAAGAGCTGTTTCGATTCCGCACCTCGGGTCTGAGGTAGTAGACCATGCCGTTGACAAACTGGGCGACCAAATGTCGGATCTAACGGGCAAGCTTCGGTCGCATCTTCCTGATTTTTACGCGGTTGGACTTTGGGGCTATTGCGAAGGGGTCGCCAACAAGTACACTGAATGCACTCGCCCCAATGCTTCCTTCTCCTTAACTTCGCAAAATCGCTACGCTTAATGATATTAAAGTGATTCGCAACAACGCAGCAACGCAAATATCAATTTAAATTAATTAGTAGCAAGTAGAGGACACTTTATTCTTTTATGGCCCAAAAAACCACAATTTGAACACTTTTATGGGCGTCATTTTGGCGCCTCTATATTTGCCGGAGCAGAATCCGCGGGGGGTTCTTCCTCTATATTTAGTTGCCCATTTCTCTGCGAAATAAGATCCCTACTTTCTGCGAAATTAAGGCCTTGTGTAGGAGATATTTGGCGTCTAGATCGCTGCTTTTTTTCTCTTATCTTACCACTTTCTGCGTGTAGAAGACAGTTTTCTCGGGCTAGAAATTCAGCGTTGTATAAAGCAGCTTCGAAGCCTTTTTGCATCTGTATTAAATAGGCAATTGATAGGTCTGGAGAACCGCGAGAGCGTTGCATTATAGCCTTTTGAATTGATGAAGACTTTCGGTATAAATAACAGATTGTATGAGGCGTTTCTAGTGCTGAAGAGGTAGTAGAAAACCCTCCACGGCTGCCAGGGGGTGTCGGGGTCTTCTGCAGAATACACAGCTTATCAAGGACCCTTTAGGGACTGAAAGGGACTATCCCAGCTGCTGCAAACCCATTTTAGATATTCTAAGAGGTAAATGTAGTGTTGTAGGCTCTAGGATAGGCCTCTAAGAAGTCTAACTTCTCAATATAGCGTGGCCCTAATCGAGACCGTTCTTCAGTCAACTCTTAATATGCACGCTTTAGAGGACTAAAACAGCTAACATCTAAAGTTTCTATTTCACAATGGAACCTTCTAGACGTCAGAGCTAAAGAAGTTATATCTTCGCCTGTTAGGTATGCTGCAATGCATAGGGTAAGTTCGGGGGGTAGGTTCCCGAGCATCCTCAGTATTGATCGCCGTTCCAACGTGAACGCAATGATTTGAAAGCTCGAAGACTTGGTTGGTGAAGTCTGAGTGTTCTTTTCCGCAGTCTACTGTGGTCAAGATAGAGTCGATCGGATGTGGCAGGCCTAAATTCCGGGACACCGTCAAAGCTTTCGTAACCATTATCTTCGGAAACATAACATGTAATTAATCTTACATAAATTCTAGGAAAGGTCCTATTCTTTCCGGTGGGTTCTATCATCGTCACCGGTATGATTACGCGGAGACCGCCGAGGTTCAACAAGTTGAACTTGTGGTTCAACCTCATGTTTAGCCTTACGTTTAGCCTTACGTTTAACCTCAGGTTTCGGTTGCCCGTATGAATACCGCCATATTACGACGAGAACCAGGATAATCCCCAATCCCCCTACCGGCCCTAGGCTGTGAGCTCGGCACACCAATGCTCTTGACATGGGCACCAATGTAGCGTTGGTGGAAAGCTGTCCGGAATAAATCTCGATAGAGTTGAGAGATAACATGAGTGTAACGATTGTTTTCGAGCAAGGACCATGGCCCAGCAATGACCCACTGCCAATAGCGCCCTATTATCTGGCGGTCCGCTGGATCCCTGTTGTTTTTGCCACGGAGAGCAAGCAACCCAGTTTAACTTCCTGGGCATATCACGGGGTTTTCGATATTAGAGCACCGCAGGAGCGCACCAAACGGCAGTGGGGCGGCCCCCAAAAAGTTAGGACCGCCCAGTGGTCTCAAGGTCTGGGACCAAACACTGCGCGGGCCGGACTGGTGCGGTCTTGTTTGCGGTCTTTGCAGTCCTGGGCTCGGCAACGCATCGAGCAATCTCCGTTTTCCTACATGAAGTTGGACTACATCATCCAACTATTTTACATTGCGAGCATACATATCATTTTACAAATGATCCTTCTTTGTCTGGTACCGGCACATTTTTGGGATTAAGCTGCTTGTCCAGCGGGCACTGTATGACCTCGGTGTGTTGGTATGGCTTTCCACTGCCCATCTCCGACACGTGGACACAATGGTCGATATGAATTGTGAACTCCATTAGATAGCTGTTACAAACAAGGACGTTTTCACTGCTGTCCAAACACGAAAGACATCCTCCAGTTGCCTTCAATGTGTTCCCGGCAAAACTCAAGTGCAAGATTGGGGTCTTCTGTCATGCGCCAAATCATCGGCTCTATCGCCCCCTCAACTTGTTCCTATATCAAGTCAAAGAAAGGACTTCTCAAAGGGACGGCCTGCCTCACGTGTAGCAAGTACAACGCAAACCGGTCGAGGAGTGCCTGCCTCTTCTGCGCATTGGGTGTCAATTCAAATTGTCGGCTGTGAAATGTGTAGGGCGGTATGGTGTCTTCGAAGCTCCCGTCGAACAGAAATTCGGGCACTGTCTGACTCTCTGCCTGGTCATTCAACGCAGAGGTCGACGGTCCTGGTTCGGGTGCCCGTGGGCGCTTTGGGCTGCTGCTGTTTTGTGTGTGATTAGGCGCATCTGCGTTGCGCTTTCTGGAGGACGGTGTCTGCCGAGTTCCAGTTGATAACCCTTTCGGGTCTATCGAGGTTGAGTTGGCGGCCATTTCAAACGTGTTGTCAAGGGCAGTTGACCGTCTTACGTCTTACGGTCCGATACATATACCCCCTCTCCTCAGCGCCCCTCTTCCCGGGATCCAGTGCGAGATCCCAAAACTTGCACCCGAGGCCCTGCTTGCTTCCAGACCGGTATCGTCGAGGTTCTAGTCCGTTGCTAGTGGCGTCCAGATCCACTACATTCTGCTCTATGACTTGCTGCCCCTCTCGATATTCCATCACTTGCGGCATTTGTAATTTGAGTCGTACATGCTAGACCTCCTAGGCAGGTCACATGACTCGCACACCATGCGGCTAGACCTCGCCAAAACCCGCCCAAGCCCATGAGTACCCGCTAAAAACCCGCCCATGGGCTGGGTTGGGTCTTAGTCAGCAAACCCATGGGTGGGTTTTGATTTTCTTAGCCCAACCCA
>JALZZM010000082.1:0-61405 GCA_023619275.1 Aspergillus sp. M3606 | reverse complement strand
GTACAGTGATGCTCCGATAGATCGTACCAGATACGTTAACACAAGAGGGACTTATACTACAGTGATCTGTAAGACATCTCCTCTGGTACAGTAACCAGCGAAATGAGCCTGCCCCCCAAATCTAGACAATGGTGTTTTAAAAGATGTGCCAAGTTTAGCTAGTACATATATAGTTTGGCTGTATTTTATCTCACGGTATTTGACATTATACTTTCAAGTTTGTTTACCTATTATACATACACATTCCGTAAACGGAATACACTGCTCTTGGAAAAGACTGGAACATTCCATGCAAATGAGACAAACAGATGACGTAGCCCCCAACAGTTCGGGCAATCTGTCAACATCCCAATGCTGCGATCCATCATCTCAGGCGTGTCAGATCCCAAATCATCTCCTCGAGGAGATTCTACAAATCTGAGCGTGGCAGACACTGCTGTGGCGTAGACTAATGCTGTCACCCATCGTTTTACTCACCCTGTCAGCTGCAGCCTCCCCACGTTCTTATCGAGTATTGGTGCGTAGGGCTGACACGAACATGGCACTAACATTAGGTTGACCAGTGCCGTTTACCATTCTGGGGCAATGACATACAGCCCCTCGTACATAGACGATGGCTCACAACTCCAATTTACCGATTCATGGGATGGGACCTTCGAATATGCTCCCACCCCTGGAAACTTCGGTCGATCACCAGCATCATCCCAATACAGCTCCCCACTGATCCAGAGATCTAATGAGGACTCCTTGCAGCCAGTAGGCCAACTACACTTCATCCCACTGGCAGCTTGGAAAAAGGAAAAGAAATACGTCAAACAACCACCAATCTGCGTTCATTACCTCATCCAATGGAAAGTAACGCTTAATGGTCGACCAGTTCACAAAGTTACAGAACGGAACGTGGTGGTAAGACCAAGCGAGTTTTGGGAGCATACTTTGAAAAACAAGATTGAGAAAGTCAGACTCCGCAGGGTATTCCAGAGCCGACGGGTTCGGTTAGACGAAATTACCCTCGCGGTGTCAGTACTACAACACCGATCACAGAATGTCCACCAGCAAAGTGAGAGTACAGAGATTGATTGGACGGACATAGAGGAACAGCTTCTTGAATGGGGTAACCTGATTGAGAAGGGCAAGCAGCTTAAACTCGACATCTCTGTCGACTATATAGCGGACGACACTGGCCGGGAACCCCCCAGAACCGGGGATAAAAGAGGCACTAGCTCAACAACAAACAAAATGCTTTCTGACAGAGACGCTCGGATTGATGCTGAAATTAATTCTGCGCAGCCAACAGCTTGGCGAGATGTGTATAAGAAAATGCGCTGTCCTGGGTCGTGCAAAAACAAAGATTGGTACTGTTGGCTGGACCCTAACGGAAAGAAGCATTACCCACTTGAATCCTACCATCTCAAACGCATGGCCAGGTTGGTAGAAGACGGCCTTCTTGATCTTGATGGCCATGATGATGTCCCTAGTGAAATTCGGGAACAGCTTTATGCAAAAGAGCAGTCCAAACGGTGTGAAAAAGAGTCGAAGGCATCGGAAAGTTCTGCGGTCGAGTCAACAGGCCATGCGATTAACATCCATTTTCTACCCTCACAATCCCCTCAATCGTCAATATTAACTACACCAGCTGGTAGCCCATCCCTGTTACCACAGCCGACTTCGGTTCTCAATGATCCCATAATCTTTCCTGATCTTCCACTGGAAATAGCCGTGGAGAAGTATAGCAGCTGGCAAAAATCGCGAGTGGTATCTCAAAGATATAAAGACGACATCGACAAGGCACGCGATATTGCTTTGGAAAATGGTCTTGATCTCAAACAGATCGACGGGGACCAAGATCCAGAATTTTTCATCAAACTCGGAGTAAAAATAGGTGTCGCTCGTCGTTTCGTACACGAAATACGCAAGTGGGTCGATGAACAAGTACTAGATGATTGATAAGCTTGAAATTTCCCCGAGCTTCCCAATCTAATTTTCATTAAATGTAGCAGCAAGTGGATAGCCAGAAGTTCGGCCCTAGATCACCATCCTCTGTCAAAATAATCTCAGTTCAGTGACTGCATACCTTTATGGCGATGGCAAAATAGATTTTAACATGATCTGAGTAATTAGTTCGGGATAGATAACTTATCTTCGTTACAAGTAGTCCAGAGTTCCATGTTAATTTATATACGTACGCCATATAAGCGACGGTAATACTCAGTGAAATGGTAAGCCAAAAGGTTGTCTCAATGCGATTAATATACAGGCATTTCTCCAAACCTGAACCTTACAAACTCATCGAGACGAGTGGATCCGTTCTGAGCTGTTTCGCCACCTTCCATCTCCTCTAGATCCCGGATGAACTGATCGATATAATCACCGGCGGCACTGAGATGTAGTATGCGTCCAATAGCACTATGAATTTTGAGAAGTTGCGGGGAAGGTGGGTCTACACTTCGATCAGATGTAAGAAAGAGCGTAACGGTGACAGGAAGTTTCTCGACACGACCCATACGGTCTGTCTCTAAGTAGTCAATTCTGTATGTATGAGATCGTAGGTCAACAGGTTCAAAAGCGATTTCGAAGTTGCCGAATAACCTATGGAGGTCATGAGTGAGTGTCAATGCATTGATCGGTCGATCAATATCGACACCATTTATAAGGTGGATAGCACTGGGATTAAACATTTTTAGGATCTGATAAGCCATTTGCTTCGAATCCGCCTAAATTATATCAGCAAGAGATGATAGAAACTTGATGTATCCACTCACAATTCTCCATTCACCTTCTTCACTTGTTAGTGACATGAGAGAGTGAGGTATGATATGTGCTACTTCCAGGTATGCCATTGTATCACGTTCGGGAAGTAATGATTTCCCATCATCATCTTTAACATCACGTCCGTCTCGTTTATATCGGACCTGGGCTTCCTGGGCGTCGAATTTTCGGGTAACGACGCATCGGTGCCGGTCGCGACGAAGACAATCTCGTCGCAGATTTGATACGCGTTGTGGGGTGCCAATAGAGACATCGGGTGTTTTAGAATGTGAAATAGCCGGTGTGGATTGAGGTGTCTTCACTGCTAACGCTTTGACTAAGGGTAGTGAGTGTCTTGCTCTCAATATAGCCTGGAACCTTACGTGGCAAGAAGAAATTGTCCACCAAATACTTAGCGAATCGCCCAATGCTGTCGCGTAGAGCATCAAAGTCTCTAGCCGGCCAGTGAGAAAACCTAGCTAGGTGCGATAGAATTTGCTCAAGCCTGGCTTCCTTTTGTTCAAGTAGCTCTTGCCGTAAGAAAGAGTAAAAGAGGTTCAAAAACTCGTCTTTTTCAGAAACCTCATTCTTCATAAGCCTGATAAGGGTCACCGGTTTGTAGCCACTGTCTTTTCCTTGAGAAGACTCAAAGTGCCCAACGATCTCATTAAAAAGCCGAATCGCCAAGTCGCGCTCTCCAGGGTTCAACGGTTGTGACGAAGGGACAATGATCCCTTCCAGGGATGAGCGGTGGCGGCGGGGGTGAGGTGTGTGTGACATTATGACAGAGGTATGGAAAGACCTTGCCTAAAACCCTTGACTGTTATGCATACTGGAACACGATCAAATTCATAGTGACGGCTTTTTGATTTACACGAGGAGGTAACGAAATCTTGAGCTTCGGAATGGGATAAATATTCTTACAGTCACTCGCACGTGAGATAACGCGACTGACTTGTGGAGGCGTCTACTAGTGCCTGATTGGTCAGGTTGATGAGCTGAACAGCTGTTGAAGCGGGGTCAGCCAGCCATGTGTCCAGCTCACATCACAAGAACGAGTAGAGATAAATTTCGAAAAGTGCATTTTGAACACTCAGATGTTCACTCCGACTCACAATATATATATTTTTTAGCTTGTATTCCACCCGATCATGGTGAAGAAAAACCGCAAAGCCAAACGGCCATTCGAGGCTGATGATCAAGAGCCTGAACCCCCCTCGCCTGAACAGGATATGAAGGACCGGAGACCCATTCTGGATCTCGTTTCTAGGTGAGAGGCGTACATTTCGACTCGGGTAATGGCCTTACTACGCCTTGTCACTAACATCAAATTAGCCTACATCTCAACTCGGACTATAGCGATTTGGAGATTATTTGCGGAGGTACAACCTTCCCAGCTCATAGGCTTGTAGTTTGCCCCAGATCAGAGTATTTTAAAAGAGCTTGTTGTGGAGGATTTAAGGTACAAAATTTAGACCCCTAAGCAATCCTGGAGATCAAGACTGACAAGCCATTGGTGATTAGGAGACCAAAGAACCTATTGAGCTAGGGGATAAAAACCCGGTCCTGATCGAGATGATGCTAGAATTTCTATACACGGGAGATTACACCATTGGATCTCATATACCTGAAGGAGAAGACCCACAGTCAGATAGCGACGGAGCACAAGGTTTGACTACAGAGCGTACGGAAGAGACTGCAGTCCATAATACATCAGAACATGCTCTAGATGAGCTCGCGTCAGAAACGGAGGGAGCCACCAACGAAAACATTATGCCTAGTCCAGAGAGTACCGAGCCAGGCATCGTAGATGAATCTCCGCTACTCGAGCGGCCAGTCCTAGTTGACGGGCCTCTTGAAAAGGTCCCAGGCGACCAAAGAGGCTCTGCAGAGTCTATTGTCGATCCTTTGGCGGGATGTCATCCATGCTACATCCACATGCGTGTCTTCGGCGAAGCGGATTACTTTGTGATCAGCGATCTGAAAGACAGAGCAAAGGAACAATTTTGCGAGACTCTTAGGGATTGCTATGAGAAGAAATTCTTTGTGGAGATAATCGAGGAGCTCTATTCCAATAGAGCAAACTATCAAAGCTTGAAGGAACCAGCGATTGCCGTCGTGATCGATAACTTGCCAGGCCTTTGGAAAGGATTCGCCCCAGCAATCGATATCGAGCTCATGAAAGCAGTTCCTGACTTTGCCATCGATCTATGCCGGGCAACTCTGGATGAGTATGTGGTCGAACCGTCCAATATGAAGCCTTATTCGTTCCCTACAGGCTTTGAACACAAGGGGGTTGACTACAAGTGGGTACTATGAACTGGACGTACCAGAACTAGCGAGGGTAGGAAATTAGGACAGTAAGGACTATCATTACAGTACCACCTGTATCTAAAAATTTTACTTTGCTAGCTTCGGATCTGCTTAGTATAAGCTAGTTTGCCAGTGAGAGGCATCTTATGCGACTGGCATACTGTAGTCTGCCTGCTACGTCCCATACGAAGATATAATGTCGGGGCCGACCAGTTTTGATCGGATGAAGAAGGATTTCCAATGGCGATTTCGATATTTTAACGAGAGTATACAATATATATGCGATGACTCAGATTTCCCCCTTCTTCGCATGGCTTGCGACGTGCCGATCACGATTGTCCTTCCTAGGGAACCCGCGGCCAAGCTCAAAGCCATATTTGCACCCCTCAACGTGACAGAAGTATGTTGTAGGCTCTTCAACCATATCAGGGTGTTTCGTGCCGTAGTGCCGCGTGAGGTCCTTGCGGTACTGGAATGCCGACGTACAGCCCTGGACTGTGCACTTGAAGGGTTTGTCGTGGCGTTTCTTGTGACGGCTTTGGAAGGGTTAGTCCTGGAGTTAAAGTATTTGGGCACAGCCAAGCTGGGAGGTCTCAACTTACTTGAGTTCATGCGGCTTCCGGAAAGTGAGATTACAGATATCACACTTGAAAGCATGGGAAGTTGGGGTACATTCAGAGCGGGTCGGCTGTGGGTTTGTTGGGGCTGGTGATAGGAGATCTTCATATTCTTCAAGGCTAGCGTGTGGGGTTGTATCCGATGGAAACGAGAGTTGGGGTGGGGAACGACTCGGAAGATCATCAGATGGTGAAGGGGTCTGAAGAAATTCAGAAGATGAAATTCCAAGGTCAGGGCCAGGATGCCCAATATCTAACCACGCAGGGTCAACGCAGTCAAAGAGCTGATAGTGATGATTTTCGCTTAGACGACTGTTAACAACGCTGTGATTCGAACTGGTTATCCTGGGAGGAAACGGAGATAGGAGGGCTACTGAGGCCCGGGTTTCTCAACCGGACGGGCCGGCCTTCCGTCTGGAGGAAATGAAGAGTCGGAAAAGAGATACAAAAAACGAGCTGGACATAAAAGAATGGCGAGAAAACGCAAAGGGTAAGCAGCGGTCGGTTTGTGGTAAAGGGCGACTAGGCGACCTCTTGCGAGGAGCGCCAGTGTTGAAGGAAGAAGAAATTTCCAGTCGAGGTATCCTCTTTCTTTATATGCTTGACGCATAGAAAGCCCAGCACGCAAGGCAATCTCTTGGCAAAATGGCAGGCCTCAAATTTCCTGTTAAAGTTAGCTCGTTGTTCGCTTAGCTGCATCATGCATATACAGCTTGAGACGCTGATGCTATTGGTTCGTTGTTAGTCGCCGCAGTGGTAGGCCTCAGAAATGGATCTTGCGTCGTCCTAGCTGCGAAAGAGCGAGCAGACTAGCCATTGTAGCTTAGGTTTTCATGCGCATGGTAGGCCTCAATTATTGCCGATCGCACTTTTCTCGGTGCTCTATCATGTACAGTACTACAGATAAACCACAAATACCGATACGGCTTCGCATTTGTTGTGATGGTACTGTACTTTACGGAGTAGGCGTCTGAGCTATAAGTAAAGCTATATGTTCAGCCCAATCTTCTCAAGTTTTCGAAAAGCTCCAAAGATTTAAGGTCTGCTTAAATATCACTCTTCCTTTTGTCCTATATATTCACCCCGAGTCCAATATGACCGATCCGTCCCCAAAGATAGTCGACACGACGGCCGCCATTGACGAACTGGTTGAGCTGCTCACAGACGTTCCAAACAATCCTCCGTCCATATACGTCGACCTAGAAGGTATAAACCTTTCTCGTCACGGCTCAATCTCAATCGTGCAAATATTTTTGTTCCCCAAGAACGAAGTGTACCTCATCGACGTCCACACTCTAGGCCGGGAAGCCTTCTCGCACCCCTCTACAAGCGGTAAAACCCTGAAAGGCGTACTAGAAGACGAAAACATCCAGAAGGCTTTTTTCGATGTTCGAAACGACTCCGACGCTTTGTATGCCCACTTCGGCGTTTACCTCGCGGGTATCCAGGATATCCAGCTCCTTGAGCTCGCCACTCGGAGTGGGTCAAGAAGGTTCATAAACGGTCTTGCCCGGTGCATCGAGCGTGACGCAGGCTTGACGTGGTCTGAAGCCAGCGTGTGGAAGAATATTAAAGATAATGGACGACAGGTGTTCGCGCCTGAGCGCGGGGGTTCTTATGAGGTGTTCAATTCCCGGCCCTTGTCGGAGGCTATTATCAAGTACTGTGCTCAGGATGTCCGGATTCTACCAAAGTTGTGGGCAGTCTACAATGGTAAGTTGGGGTGGGGGTGTAAAGAGAAGATCGAGGTCGCCACGCGCGATAGGATCAACGTTTGCTTCCAGGCTGGGTATACGGGTGTTGGGAGGCATATGGCTCAGTCACCTTCAGGCTTGGCGTAAATTTGTCGAGCAAAACTGGATGTTATGCGCATTATCGATACTCTGTTGGTCGTAACTGAAATTCCAGCTCTTCGTCCGTAGGTTCTCGATATTTCCCTTTGGAGGTTTAAGAATAAAGGCTGATATCTTAGAGCTATAACTTAACTAACCAATAAAATCAGTTGTAGGTTGATCAATGTCTCGTTCGAGCACACAGGCCATCCTAGCTACTCCAATAATAGAAAACAAAGTGTTTCAGAATAAGCTTACGAAAAAAATCGTTGAGCACTCGAGTAGTCTAGGAATGTATTGTGAAGGGGGCCGACCACTTCGCCGCAAGTTCACCCCTCTCGTTGCGAATGTGGTGCATATACTTTCCCGTGCCACATGTTGTTCGTCTTGGCACCCGGAAAGAAGCAATTATGTATATTGCGCTCCCAACAAGGCGGGCTCGATGAAGGTCCAACTACCTGCTTTACTAATGATCTTCAGTAATGAAGCATGGGGGTAATTAACATATTCATGGCGAAATAGGGGACGCAATTGTGCTACTACAGGCTTCAGAGAAAGCACAGTAGTATGAATATCCGCAACTGGCTTTATTTCCTTACCAGAAATCAGATTTCATGAATTGTAACGCCGGCATGCCGAAAATGTCCTCTTGCACTTCGTTTTCTTGCGCCGACAGTATTGACACACCGTTCCAGGAATGCACCGAAATCTTGTTCGGGTTCATCTTTGTATATTGTCCACTTTCGTTTAATGAAAGCCTTTAGCTCGGCGAAAAATTCCTCAATGGGATTGAGGTCGGGTGAATATGGTGGTAGGTAGACTAATCTGACTCCATTTTCGGTACACATTCGCTCGACTCTTTCAGAGTGATGAAACGATGCATTATCCATCACTAGAACAGACCTCTCGTCTGGAAACCTCTTGCAATGGTGAAGAAGTCGCTCAATGAAGTCCTCGAAAAGAGCGGCATCGGTTGAACCTTTATAAATATCATATAAAACGACACCGTCCTGAGAATAGGCAGGCAATATCTGGTGACGTTGGCCACGGTGGAATTTAGATCGTTCAACTGGTGTTATACCGGGAGGAGACCAGCCTGTCCTTCGAATTCCCGTCCGTTTATCACAACCAGACTCATCGACATAAACCAATTGATATGAATGATACTCTGATATGTCATGGCGGTATTCATCCCGTAAGTCAGCATTTTGCTCTTTAGCTTGTTGCTGCATTCTTTTTTTTGACCATTTGACTCTCTTTAGAGCTCTGCTTATGCTATCTGTCGTCAGGTCAACCCCGAATACCTCTCGTAGATAATCAGCCGATTCATCAAGATACGACCCTGGCTTATCAAGAAGATATTCACAGAGAGCCTCGAGCATTGGCGGAGTGACACTCGGCCACCGCCCTCTACGATTCGGGGGCATTCCAGTAGTACCGAACAGGCGAAGGTTAGAACGAATATATTTAACGGCCTGCTTGCTGCATTCAGCATTATGGGCTGTATCAGATATAGACTTGCCGCTTCTTGTCATATCACAGATAAGCTGTTTCTTTGCAGGGGGTAGAGGAGGGGCCATTTTCACGAAGTTGTCGTATCCTCAATGTCGAGGAGCGAAGGAAGATGAGCACTGAGCTTGACTAACCTATTGAGAGCACAGAGATGAGTCATTGGTAAACAAAACGTGTAAGGTAATATACATCATCCTGCTGTCATCGTATTGTTCATTGTAACATTTGTAACACTGTGAACCAGGTGCCAAGTATACACTAACCACATTAGAGCTAATAAGTCTTGGTATCCTTTCTTGAGTCACAACCAAAAAGGTTTGGGGGGCAGGCTCATTTCGCTGGTTACTGTAGTACCGTTGAATATTTCAGAGACTTCGACTGTGGCCACCGGAGTAGCAGCCGCGAAGCCGGCCAGTGTCACACTCAGAACGAGAGAAAACTTCATAATGGCGGTTCTCACGACAACGTAGTATGATTAGAAAAAGAACCTTTGAATTGATGGAGTCAGTCCAGTATGTACTCTGTGAGGAGGACGCGGCATCCAATTTATATTCGAGGTCAGCTTGGGTGACGTGTACGGTATCACCAATCCTGTATGATACATGTAAACATAGGTGCAGTTTATTTGCTTCGCTCCGGACGCTCCTACACATGGGAGCCTTCGGCGGGGAAGTTGAACCCGCTCAACAGTTGAAACCCCTTTTATGTGATTTCGGCGACACATCGGCTTTCGTTCCTGTACCTTCTATGTAGGTCCATTCGACGAGAAAATCACGTACAAATATTATGAGATCCGTCATGCACCCCGTGTGGAGAGTATCCCGCGTACTTGTGTTTTTGTTGCTTTTCGAGCTCGTGTCCGCTCTTGGTAAAGGCAATCAGAAAATATGCATGCCCGTAACGTTATGTGTACCGGCCAATGGGCACACCCCACACCATCTAACTTAGCAGAGTTATAAAATAGGCCATTGTGTATTCGCTATAGATGGATAAACAGACACCACAACGCTCTAGTCTGCCGGCTGTAGGTGATGCTGGTGAGTAATTTGGAAATTCAGGTTGTTGCCTTGCCTATCGCCTACCAAAGTTAAAGGTGGAATGTTTTGAGGTCCCTGCCTAACGCAAGACATAGTTAACTATGACGCCTGATGACGTCAGCACCTGGACAAAATAGGTTTAGGCTACTTTAAGGTTTGCGACAGGGGTCCATGATTATTCTACGCGCGCTAATAGAAGAAACATAAGCGCCTTTTGACAGGTCTCGTGATATGCTATATGTGGATATTGTTCACGTTGGGTTGCGGTTACTGTTCGGATTTTATAGGGATATACACGCCCGACATGCTGCGATAATACAATTCATCGGCCCTGCCAAAGAAGGTAAACTGGCTCTAACTAACAGAATTTAGTTGCGGGCTTGTATAGTTACAAACGAAATGTGAAATAAACCTTTAGACTTACAGAAATCAGAAGAAGGGCCTAGAATGTATCCATTGTCAAGGCTACAGCGCGGTGCTGATACTGTACTATCGATTCTCCAGTCAGAGAGCGCAGGAAACTAACTAGAGGTTTTCTATATGCGTCTTCCTTCCTTTTACCTAATAGCTGCTTCATGTTCAGGGTCTTAAGGATATTACACCAGGTTCCTTGTGCCCTCTGTGGTGAAAACAACAGGGATCCGGCGGACCGCCAGAGAATAGGGCGCTACTGGCTGTGGGTCATTACTGGCCCATGGTCCTTGCTCGAAGACAATCGTCACACTCGTTGACCAGTGCGTGCTTGCTAGCGGGGTGAGAGTCAAGGGGTCTCTGGGGGGGCCATCCCATAAACGTACAATGGAGCACGGGTTGATTTGGCTTGTTGATGGCTGTGCTAGCGGACTGAAGTGCTGCCAGACTCTATTACTACGCATCTGCCTACCAATAAATCATGGAGAGGGATGGTGGTATAAATATTCCGAAATGGATCTATTTCGGCAGCCTGTCTTCATCTATTAACAGTGGTGCCATACAAACAAAATTCTACGTGGCATGGCTTTCCGAGGAGAAATCCGCAGGCCAGGCCATAAGTTGCAGCCCCCACAGTAGCATTGTGTTAATGATAGCATGTTAGGCAATTTATTGGCAGCGGGCCACAAGGTACAGTACTCTCTTTGGACTATTTATAGCAGGTAGCAGGCTTATAACTTACAATAATATGAGAATATAGAATCAGCACACCCACCCAAGGGTGCAAGGCATTACAGATCTAGCAATGACGGCCTTTTCACCGCTGTTGCTTCTTCTAGTGACTATATTAGACCTTGACCATGCCTCCGCCCACCCCGAGCTTTCTCGGAGAAATTGCCGTAGCAAGCGTGGTGCAGCCTACAACAACTCATCCGCCGTTCCAGTCTTGGCGTCGGGTGGGAAGATTAGCTGGGCATATAACTGGGACGCGTCAAGCAATGGTGAACCTGGAGTTGAATTTGTGCCTATGATGTGGGGATCGCGGTATGACGAAGAAACTCTGGACCGGATCGACAGCGCAGTCCGCGATGGTAGCACTCATATACTTGGCTTTAACGAGCCGGATCACTCAGAGCAGGCAAACATGAGCCCCTCTGATGCTGCATCGGTTTACAAGCAATACATAACCCCGTTTGTGGATCGCGCACAACTGGTGAGCCCTGCAACTACCAATGGAGCTGACGGGCTGGACTGGATGGGAAATTTCCTCAAACTCTGTTCCGACTGCGAGATCAGTGTCATGGCAGTCCACTGGTACGGTGCCACCGCGGATGACTTCAAGGAACACATAACGAAGTCCCAGACACTCGCCGCCCAGCACGGACTGGATGAGCTGTGGGTGACCGAATTTGCGCTTGCTGAGGATATGACAGGCACTGTTCATGACCCTACATCGTCAGTGGAGTTCCTGCGTCAGGTTCTTCCTTGGCTTGATCAACAATGCAATATAGGGCGGTATGCATACTTTATGACCGCAGATAATTACCTACTGGATGGTACCTCTCTAAGTCAAACTGGGGAAGCGTATGTTAATTAGCAGATGAAAGATCTGCACTTTATATTTCAACTTGCATATATTAGCTTCCAACATATGGTGTGCTGTGGGTGACTGAAGATCACCGCTGCTTTGAACTACTATCTATTTAGGGCCGGCCTATTCTGTTATTGTAGTGTTATCATTTGTAAAGTTCCAGTTTTCTTCAAATTCTTTTTAGTTAAAGATGCACGTCTGGAGAGAATTATACTGTAGATACGTGGGCCCTTAAGGTCACACAAATGTATATTCACTATTGAATAATCACCCCTTGGTAAATCCAACATAACTCTGGAATCCTATTAAACAGACCAAGTGCCGAGCCTTTAAGTATTTGCATTATCTATTCTTGGGGTCCTGATGTTTGTTCAATAGCTGCTGCGCACGGATTCTGGATTCACTGCAGCCAATTACTATCCATATTTGATATGATTTGTGCCAGGCTGCAAGGATAGCGCAAAATGTTTTACTCTTCCTTTATTTCTGGGCTCTAGTCAAAAGTACCTACCCCGCCTTCATCATTTTTACCACGTGGGTATCCTCCCGGTGATCATGTCGATCATCGCGAAACTACAGTTCATCCATCACATGACCCTAATGCTGCCAACTGCCGCCCAAGCACTAACAGGGCGCCCAGTATAATTTAAGATGAGACGATGGGGCTACACTGAGGGTTTTACAAGTCTTTATAATCAGAATTCTCTCATACCTAAGTCGAGAAACAACCAAAATCATTAACTGTTACCCAGAGATCAATTTCAGTTAAAACACCCGGGCTTCACTCGGGCAATCATCATTGCCAAAGCGGTTGAAGGCTTTCTAACTACTGCCCTCTGCTAAATAGCTGGTGTCATGGTTAACTGACAAGCATTGATCCTGGGCTTCCCGGCTAGTTTGACGACGAGACCTCCTTGGCGAGCTTCTCCTGTTTTCTCGCTACTGGAGCTTACACCACAAACAATCGACTTCAGGGATGATTATATTGTGTACAAGCTCCGGTGGGTTTCCGCTGGAGTATCAGGGATTCCTCAGACAACCGCAGTCTCCTGTAACAGTGTTGGTTTAATATTTATCAGCGACAAGATCTCGAACCCGAATGTCATCCACAAGGCTTAGATGGCAATCTTCATACGTTGCTTGCAGAATGCAAACCACGCACTGTTCACAGCAGGCCCATCCACTCCGCTCCAGGAAGAGGATCCGGCACAATGGTCATACACATACCTGGCCAGTACGCTACGGTTTTGTGGTCTGGGGAATATCATCTTCTGGAGGCTTCTAGGCTCGGCGAGAAGGGACCTTGATACACTACTCCCAGGTTAACAACTTGTTTGGGGAGATGAAACGTCATATTATTGCGCTTAGAACGCAGGGTCGGGAAAGTCCTACCCGAGACCGCCCGTTCACGTTCTTCACTTGATATCGCGACTATAGATACTTCTACAGCATTACCAACGCATCCTGCCTATCCATCTGCTAGAAGCAAAATACCAGACTATATCCAGATAACAGCGAGAGCAGCCAGGAACGCTGAATAGCAGGGATCACAGAATGTTATAAAACCATGTTTGGGCGCAGACCCGGTATACTGAGGCCGATATGATGGATGTATGCCCTTAGAAGGTTCCGCTGCTGTCAAGCTGGAGGAACTGGTAGGCCAGGTTAAGTCTCCAGTAGAGGTTGGGTCTCCGGTAGAGGTTGGGTCTCCAGTAGAGGTTGGGTCTCCAGTAGAGGTTGGTTGTATTGGAGCCCTGGAGGGACTGGCGGACTGGGTTTGACGTCCGGTATGCAATGAAGCAACGGGCCCTGCGCTCATGTGGAGGTGTTTGCAATACGACAGAAATTGCTGAAAGTTGATGAGAAGATTCGAAATGGCTGCTCTGGAGGTTCCATAGGCTGTGTAGCACTCTCTGCACTTGCGCTGTAATTGGTTAAAAGCTGAGCCGGGTTCACAGAGCTGTTCTGATTTTCCCTTGGACTCTGCTTCTAGTATGGCATCGTTGCACTCTGGGTAGCAGATACCTGGCACCGAGTCTGGTTGCTCCCGGACCTTCAGCCCTGGTTCCTGTGGTAGGCGAAATATACCATAGTCCAGTCCGAATAGATGCGGGTTCAGGTTATAATAGCCGCTTGAGACGTTGAAAGTCCCGGGAGATGTCTCCCAGTCCTGCTGCGGGGCGAGCAGTGGTGGGCTGATCATACATTGATCCGGTGGGCAGATAAAGGTGTCGGCGGGTGGGCCCGCTTCGAAGTTGCATTCTCCGTCCTGCTTTGTCCTGCGAGGCTGGCAGAGATACCCCGGCCGGCATCCCCACGTATAGTCGGTTGGTAATGGATAATGAGGGGTATATGTTGGGTTTATGGTGCGTGAGGGGCATATTGACAGCGATAGAGAAGATGTGCTTGTTTCGTGGCTGGAAACCGCGTGCGTTGTTTCTATATCATCGACGGTCACAGTAACCGTCACAATGACAGTGTCTGGCGCTGTCTCTGCCGCTGTCTCCGGAGGAGCTGTCGTTGTAATAGTTGTGGTGACATTTTCTATAACCGTGTCTGTGCCCTGTAGAGTCCTGGTCGTGGGTAGAGTAAGCGTTATTTCAGTAGGGAGTGGAGTGGGTTCTGATGCTGAAGTTGGCGCTGTGGCTGGCTTGGTCGAGGTAGTTGAAACTGTCTCAGTAGTTGAGGCAGATAAGGTTGTCGAGGTGGTTTCTGTTGGTAAAGTTGTCTCTGTATTAGGAGGATCAGTTGGCGACGATTCTATAATCGAAGACGAGTCTGTTGCTGAAGTCGATAAAGTGGTCGAACTCGTCGGGGGTGGAGCATTTGATTCTGTAGTGGAAACCGACTCGGCAGACGATGTAGACAAGGTGGATTCTGCTGGCAAAGTTGTCTCTTCATTAGACGAATTAGTTGAAGTTGATTCTATAGTGGAAGACGTTTCCGTGGTCACAGTAGACAAAGTAGACGAAGTGGTTGTGGTAGGCACAGTGCTCAGCGACGTAGTTGAAGTGGTAGGAGACTCTGTACAACCGCAGCTAGTACGTGTAGAAGTGGTAGTCAAGGTAATGGTTATATTTTGGCGAGGTCCTAGGGCTCTTCCCTGAGTCGTCCCGAAGCTTGACGACTGCAGGATAAACAGGCTTAGGAAAACAAGCGTTCTGAGCCAACAAGGAGGGACCATCTTGACCTGGATTGTAGTCTCATAAATGTATTTAGGATTAAAGGCCGTCTACATTAAGGAGGATAAATAATCTGTCAGTTCCTAGTCAAGCAGAATGATGACATGAAGCTCTTCGACAGGCTTGCAATGCTTGGGTGGCATACATGTGTCTGCTTGTCCTACTTGTGGCAGAGCCAGGGCTGGCATCTTACATAAAACTAGCGATTCATTTACGTGGCTCCTCTTAAAAGCCATCCATTAACCCTGACACAAGAGCATATATCTGGGGCTTTTGGACTATCCCTTAATATCAGCAGAGCTGGTTGCCAGTGGCTGCTTTATCCCTCCTTCTCGGTGGACACTCAGTTGTATGCCAGAAGAGTTCTAGCCTGTTAATGTTTTAAGTTCCGCGACCAAGCACATATTGATGTTTGTACAGATCTCTGATATATAAAGAATCAGTTTACTGAGCAGTGTTAAATTCCCAATATTTCCACGTAGGAACTGTAGTACATGATTAATATTATATGATCAGAGAGTTGTACCTCAGTGCTATATTGGGGCTCTTGAAAGGAAGGTCGGATGGACCGGCACATGTTGCAGGTGAGTGAATCCACACTGTAGGAATCGTTCTTTATCGAACATGGAGCATGGCGGTTTATAGTGTAGGTAACATGGATAGCCACCAGTGCGTCCATAAGCCGGGGGCCTTACTGCAAACCAGGAGACAATCATGATAAGGTGCCCTTTTCGGCGAACTGACGTGGCTACAGTCGCAGCATCTATCCGCGACGCAATCTATAGTGGCAAACATTCCCGCGGCAATAAGCAGAGAGGCATATCCTAGGTCAGCAAATATTTTCAGTCATACAGATCAGTATCATCGCTGTTAATCTCCGCTTCATTGATCACGTCAAGATCATCTTCGTCGGCCTTGTTTTCGTTTTTATCGGCATCAGTTTCATGGTTGGGAAGGACACGAATCCGGCTGTTGTCCATGACTATCCGGGCGGGTTCGCCGTCTTGGATACTTCCCTGCAGAATAAGGACCGCCAGCTGGTTGAGAACCTCGCGCTCGATGATACGGCCAAGCGGACGAGCACCGTAGGCAGGTGAGTAGCCGGACTCTCCAAGGTAGTCTTTGACCTCTTCGATGCATTGTATGGTGATGTGGCGGTTGCTCTGCTCCAGTCGACGCTGGATTTCGTCAAGCCGGAAATCAACGAGCTTGCGGATCTCTCCCTTGGCAAGACGGTTGAAGATGACGGTGCTGGAGATACGGTTGAGGAATTCAGGGAGGAAGTAGTTGCGCAGGGCACCCATGACCAGTTCGCGGATCTGCGGGTCGATTTCGCCGTCTTCAGCGCTTGGTTGAGAGAGGTGCTCGGCTCCGAGGTTAGAGGTCATGACAACAATGCAGTGGCGGGCATCGACGACGCGGCTCTGGCTGTCTGTGATACGGCCGTCATCCATGAGCTGAAGAAGCACGGTGAGCACCTCCTTGGCGCCCTTTTCGACTTCGTCGAATAGGAGGATGGAGAATGGTCGACGTCGAAGCGACTCGGTCAGTTGGCCGCCAGCATCGTGTCCGGCGTAGCCGGGAGGGGCACCGATCATCCGGCTGAGCGAGTGTCGCTCCTGATACTCGGACATGTCAAACCGAATCATGGCCCTAGGGTCGTCAAAGAGGAACTCCGCTAGGGCTTTGGTGAGCAATGTCTTGCCCGTACCAGACGCGCCGCAGAACAAGAAGCTCGGAGGCGAGTTGGGGTTGCTGAGACCGGATCGCTGGAGACGGATGGCGTTCGAGACGGATGCCACAGCCTCCCTCTGACCGACAACAACCTTGCCGAGATGTTCCTCCATGTGCAGTAACTTGTCCTTCTCGGTTTCCTTGAGTCGCGTCACTGGGATGCCAGTCCAGCATGCAACAATCTCGTTAACTTGGTCAGGGCCGACCTCGTCCGCCAGCAAAGGTACTCTTTCGTTATCATGGACGCGTTGACTCTCCAGCATGTTAATCTGCTGCTGTGTCTCTGGAATGGTAATATACCTCAAGACTGCCACAGCTGTAATATCTCCAGACCCATCAGCGTCCTCCTGCTGATCCTTGAGGTGGCCCAACTTTGTCTTGGCATCCTGAATGCGCCGGTTCCGCTGCTTCTCGCTTTCGTATATTTGACGCATAGGCTGCAGCTCTTCCTGAATATTGCTTGCCTCCTGCTCAGCAGTTCGGAGACGGGTCTTGGATGCCCTATCCTTCTCCTGCTCGAGAGCATGAATTTCGATCTGCAGATGTCGGAACTTTCGCTCAAGGTTATTAAGAGCCTCCGGTTCAGATTCACGCGCTACTCTAGCGGCAGCCGCGGCCTCATCAATGAGATCAAACGCTGAGTCGGGCAGCCTGCGAGCTGTAAGGTATCGTTCGGCAAGAGTAGCAGCCGTGACGATTGCAGCGTCGAGAATGCGCACACCACCGTGATGCACTTCGTATTTCTCCTTCAACCCACGAAGAATTGAGATGGTTTCCGACACAGTGGGTTCCTGGACGAGTACTTTCTGTAAACGTCGCTCAAATGCGGCGTCCTTCTCGATGTACTTGCGGTATTCGCCCAGCGTTGTTGCACCAAGGCAGCGGAGTTTTTCACGAGCAAGCATGGGCTTCAGGAGGTTGGCAGCATCCATTCCGCCCTCGCCAGTAGCCCCTGCGCCCATCAGAAGGTGGATTTCATCCACGAACAAAACAACGGGTTGACTTGATTCTTCGATCTCCTTGAGCATACCCGTGAGTCGCTTTTCGAACTCGCCTCGATACATGCTTCCCGCGACCAGGGAGCCAACATCAAGCGAAAGAAGCCTGCAATGGGACAAAGTGTCAGGGACATCTGCATTAACAATGCGGCGGGCCAATCCCTCGACAACTGTTGTCTTGCCCACACCGGGCTCACCAATAAGCACGGGGTTGCCCTTGGTTCGCCGACTGAGGATTTGGATCACCCGCCGGATTTCCTCCTCGCGGCCGATGACAGGATCGATCTTGCCATTGCGAGCGAGGGCTGTCATATCAATCGTGAATTTCTCAAGATTGCTCGTGTCACTGATCTGCTGAACAGCAGCACTAATAAATATAATGTTCGAAATGTTGGCTTCTTTTAGAGCTTGCTGAACCTGGAAATCTGTGCAAACAGCCTGAACCAAATGGTCTATAGAAACATAGCTGTCCTCTTGTATCTCGCGTAATTTATCAGCGTCGGTGAGCACGCGTTGTAAATGCTTTGATGTCCCGGGTGTCTGTGGAGGAGAGTCTCGCCTGGGTAGTTTTGGTAGCCGGGACATGAGACGATCGCGAAGGAGCTCGGCATTACCGCCTGCACGTTGGACGACCCGGTGGAAGAGGGAGGAATAATCCGAGTCACCGTGAGGGGGTTGCTCTGAAGGGCGTTCGTACTCAGCGAGAAGGGCTACTGCAAGATGAACTGTGTATTTCTCTGCATTGAAGTGTTTGGTTGATAAATTACTGGCTTCTTTTAAGACATCAGAGGCCTTCTTTGTGAATTTCATATCTGTGATAGAGAGGGATATAAATATGTCTGTAGAAGGATAGGGACTATAATTCAGTCACTCGAGACTTTAAGGGAGTTAGTTCCCACCGGCTCTAGCTGTACCATGATAGATTTGTTCTGAATTCTTACAGTAGAGAAGCGCTCTGAGTCTGTCATTACCTTCATAGACCCTACCTCGTATGTATAGCTATAACAAATGCTTGCGAGCGATTTGACACTCCCAAAGCGTCATCCACGTCAGCCTTTCCCTAATGCATGACCTGGTATCAGGCACAAACGGGCGCAATGAACCATCTTGCCTTGTAAGACGTAGCGCAAAGGCACTCTCAGCAGGGGACCTAGTCTCATAGGGTCAGCAGACGCTAGCTCCCAGTAGCGCGGCGAGGGTCAGCATGAGAATGTAATAAATTTACAAAGAAGCTTGGTGGCACCAAGGTCATCATAGGAGATGGAGGTAATATGACGTGGGAAGAGATAAGCTCACGGAACGTAGGTGTGGTCGATCCTCCAACAGGTAGGAGCATTGGGGTTATGCGTACCGCGCCTCCGGGTCGCACAACCGAGCTTCATCATGCGACGTGTTGAAGCATGTTGGTTGGTTGGTAACATGCCTGTGGCCTGCCTCTATTTCTGCTAAAAGAATAATATAGCAAACGGAGTGTTATATCACTACTGGGATTACTATACTGCACTAGTCTGCTACCCTGGCCGCCACTTTTGGAAGCCTTCTTTTCTGCCTCTAAAACACCAGAGTACGTGAATAATGCCAAGAGCGTAACCACTGTGGATACTGATTGGGTACTCTACGGCGCAAGTGTCTCAGGCACATGGGAAAAACAGTTCTGGAAAGGAACTGTTCTGGTTGGTTTACTTGAGAGCACATCCATTCTACATACCGAAGATTAGTTTAGAGGGCAAATTTTTGCGCGCTCGGCAATCAAGAAATTCGCGGTCCGGCCAAACCCATACTTTTTAATGGTGTATTCTATCAGCTTGTCAATCCCCCAGGGAACTTTCAACAATGATCCCCCTTCTTTAAGCAATTGTTTGAGGGACTGGCTCTCTCCAAACCTGAGACATGTATCCTGGACTAGCTGGTGGATCCCGCCTGGAACTTGATATAATGAACCACCGTTCTGCAGCATAAACTGAACAGACGATGCAGAGGCACCGAACTCCAAAAATCGATGTCTTATTAGCAACCCGGAGGGCGCGTGTTTTAAGGTCGCCCCCCTTTCTGTCAGATAGTCGAGCTCGCACCTTTTCTCGTCCCGGTATAACATCAACAATAACAAGTGGGAACGGGAGATGTAGTGTAATCTTTTAATCGCCTTTTCATATTCCTCGTCTTGACGAGAGCCCGGAGGCTTTTGTAGGAGCCAATTCAGACTCCTGATCTGGAATGTCTGTCGCAGGTATTGATTTGTATTGCAGAAATTTGAAAAAGAGTGAAAGTCTAGTATCTCCACTACCAGCAGAAGTATTTCAAGAGGAAAATCCAGGAGACTCATCATAGGCAGCAGGAAGGCTAAAGTCATCCGTATAGGCCTTATGGCCTACAGAGATAGCTATAAATAAACTGTACCTATATTCAGTGGTTGACCAACTCGATGACGCTATAGTCTAAACCCTTTTCACCAGCCGTCATGGAGCCCCAGGAGACTTTTGCCATTGCCGGACTTATATCGGTTTTAGGTCTAACCACTGATTTTTATACTTAAAAGCAACAAGTTGAAAGTATAGTAGGTTGAGACTTCAGCTTCCCTTGGAAAGACAAAAATTTCCGGAACCCTAACGTGCCAAGAGAAACACTAGTCCAGTACCGTCCCAGTGCATAACAGACCGTGTTTTGAGACGGAAATCAACAATACCGCACGGTGCATGTCTACGGGTCTGTATATATAACCACGTTAAGTGGTTCTCAAGAACAAGGCTTTAATATTTAAAGTATAATAAAGTAGTAACTACTTGATATTTTTGTTTAAGAATTTGATATATATTATAGAAAAGCGTAGAATCTACTATTCATATAAAAAAGAATAATTCTAAGGTTGTATAGAATAAATGCAGATGGCGGAGAATTGGATACCCTGATGCAAAAATCTCCCAGGGTTTCATGGCGTCTTGGTGGCTCAATACGTGTTGGCCAACACGAATGGCTATCTCACTCTCTTCCAGTCGCCAGACTCTTGCCTCCAATCGAGCGAGAATACACCTTTCAGCCACCAGTCAGACCCTGTTTTTGAAAGGATCGGCGAAAAGCTCATGTAAAGCAGCCTATCACCTATCCTTATGGACGGTGCACCCTGGTCTGCCACTACTCAATCCCTGCATTAGCAGTACGCATGTGACATGCTTACACCCAGATACTTGATTGTGATGGCTGTAACAGCCACAAGCATCCCACGAGAGAGTGGCCTACAATGGATTCTAAGTACGTCGCGGCTTTACGCAGCTGTAGGTCCCGGGCGTAGGTTAACGGATGATCCTCAACATGTTGTATCAATCCACCCATCGTGCTGAACTCGGGTCTCGTGGGCAGGGGATAATTGGCACCAGGCGTGGGCAGCCATGCTGGATATTGTTGCTCTTCACACAGCGGACATCGCACAGTCAATAGCTGGGGACCAACCCGCCTTTCCGTCCGGTCCTGGTGACCCAAGACCAACTGAGGCGATATAAGAAAGTCGGCCAGCAAGTGTAGACGGGTTGGCGACGTCAACGACTGGTGATGCGTCTGTGAAAGGCACTGGTTGCTATTACATTCCAGATGTTGAATTAGGCTCGAAAGACAATTAAACCTCCTCCCACAACCAGAATGGACGCAGCGGAGGGATGCAAGTGGATTGTGGAACCGAGAGGATTGATGGGCCTTCCGTGCCTGCGGTTTCGCGAAGTTGTCATTACATAGGCATATGTGCCGGTCCCCTGTTTGACCGCTGACTTGCATCCTGATCTTCTGCTATCTCCCACATCCTGCTTGGTCTTGTAATATAATCGGGCCTCCTGTCCTAATAATACCTGATCCGAAGATAGTTCAAATTCTGACTGGCCCTGCCATATTTGGACCGGTGGGGGTGTGATACTCAAATATAGAACCAGGCTGGTATATATATAAAATCTCATCCACCACAACTCATGTCCCACCATACTATGACAGGCTATCGACTCCCACAGCTATATTTGCTGGCTCTTAAAGGCGACTGCAGGAGCTACACACGTGCAAAAAAGTTGCTGGAAGGAGCCAAAGACGAGCTTTCAGATGCCGAGAGCGCTTTGAAGAATAGCGAACATTCCCACGCCGCCGAAGAGGAGCCGCTCTTCGCTGCCATCAAGGGCCAGAGTGTCCGAATTGCAGATCTTTTCCTCAATCACGGGGCCGATATGAGCATCCAGGATGACCGTGACCGGACACCATTGTTGTGGGCGGTTGACGCACGCAATGTATGTATGGTGGACAGGCTGCTGGAGCAGTCTTCTGGACACCAGACTCTAGAGCACGCAGACAACAGGGAAAACACACCGTTGCTAAGAGCTGTTTGCAACCTAGACTACGACATGGTGGAATTCCTCCTGTACAAGAACGCCAACGTCAATGTTTGCGGTGGCGAGGGGTCTGCTGCAATGTTGACGATCCTAGCTATTGAGGACCTGCGACAACTTACAGACAAGGGTCCCTGCAGTTTTTTAAAGGAAAGACGTAAGAAAAACGCATTGCGCATCTTAAAAACTCCTACATCGAAAAAACGCCCGATTCGAAAATGATTGTCTGCATATAGCGCTTGCTAGTGATTATAAAGGCATAGTCGAATTCTTACTTAATCATGTCGGGATTCCTCCTTGGGGGTTAGATGTGAATGACCAAACACCACTCGACCACATGTTGTCGGAGCATATAGAATGTCACCTCCGCCCGAGCGACGCCACTTGTGGGCACTTGGAAGGCTTACAAACTCTCATTAAGAAAGGGTTTCAGCCAACTTCATCGGACATTATCAATGTAGCTGTGCAGGTTGCAGCCGGGAAACTTGCAGACTGGGAACTGTTGACCCATTGTTGGATTCGTTTGATCTTAAGACTGTGAACGAAAACGGGCAGACGATACTACACTTAGCAGCTCTACACGGTTTGGAGGAGCTTACGCAGTTATTATTGGATAAAAAAGTGGACATAAATGCTAAGGATCCATCCGGATGCACAGCCTTATCATATGCCAAGCGGCCGATCAAAAAACTGCTCCGTAGCGCTAAACAAAGAAACCCCCGCCCAAGGGAATTCTTCTTTGGAAAATAATAACAAGCAAATGTGAGAACCCTTGGCCCAAGCATACCGCATCAGCCCAAAGCCACGGAGATAATCTGCTGTTTGCAAAAATAGCGCTGTTCGCGCTTCCACATAATTCCTGCCGATCCTAAAGGATAGCCAGAGTTATGGACCTGAGACTAAGTAAAACTTGAAGATAAACTGAAAGGTGCGATAAGAGAAGCATATGTAAATATCTGACCTTCACAAATGAACTATGGCATCGTTAGAATAACAAAAAAATATTTTAACACTGATGAGTGTCCAGATATTGTCTACATAAATACCCATGACCCATCAATTATTAGCTACAGAATTGATACTTTTGAGGAGGCTGTTGTCGGTTCGCCTTCGGCCACGTGATACCGTGTACTCTTTATCTCGGACATACTTGTACCACATAAGCCCAGTTAAGTCGGTTTAAGTAGAGTCCGGTCTGAGTTGTGGACTGAGCATGGCACACCTGCTAAGAACAGGATACACGCAAGCAGTATCGTTGCCATCGAAACTATTCACCACCCAGCTTTTGCCATGGGATACCTCGAGTTAAGAAGGCAACTCAACATTCAAGCATTGTGGGGTCAGACAGGACCTATTCCACAAGGTGCCAATATAACGATCGAGGTGGATGATAGTCGCTTTAAGGTACACTACAGAGTGATGGTAACTCTGAGCTCGCATTTCCAGAAATTAGCCCGCTCGACCCCAAATCCAGGTGCAGATTGGAGAGTCCGCGTCGACGGTGTCGACGCGCGTACGGTATGGAGAGTCCTCCGGCTGATATATTGCCAATCATGTCGGATCCAATGTTGCCCTGAAACTAGTAATCCAGGTTCGTACTCTATGTTTCGGGTGATTTTCGCGGGAATGCTTGCTCACTTCGTAAGACACAAAACATGAGGTGGACCACCACGTTGCCATCTCCCTGCTGGTGCAGCACTGGGGTCTCTCGGGACACCTGCAAGACAAAGTTATCGATGAAATCCAGGCGAAAGCTACGCCCTATGGTCAAAGTGTCTCAGCAACAAGAGTAAAGTTGGTGATTAATACTGTTATTATTTCCCCGCAAGGATGATGCTGCCGCTTTGATACATAAACTTGGCTTTGAAGACAGCTACCAACTTGCGTCAAATACTCTAGATGCTTAGGTTGTCTATTAGTTACTGAGATTCAGAGCTGATCCGCATTAAAAAAACAGTTAGAATAAGTTGGGCGATGTATTCCAGACTCTTTTCAAAGCGGTTTTGAGGCAGCACACTGCTTACCTTCGTGGCGATTTTGCATAGAGCAGGGTGATAAAAATGCCCTAGCCTGGCACTGTATCATCATTTGACAAAAGGTACCTCCATGAGCGCAGTGTAGCCAGGGAGTCGCGTTCGCTTTATCATCTCCCACATACTTCCAACGGCGATAACATTTGTATTCAACACCAATTTCACGGGCTTAGTCACATCCACTACATCTGTTAAGCAAAATAGTAGGTATTTTGGTCACCCAATGATTCGTTCGAACAGCCTATCGGACCAATCATATTGGACGGATCAAATTGCCCGGCCGCCACGGTGGATCGACCATGTTTACTCATACGTCCAGTCCCTGAGACTACCAAATCGGGTAGTGTACCACATGCGGAAAGAGCTCCATGGGTAAATAAACCAGTTCTTTCCGGTCTTCGAGTCGATAAAATACTGCGAGAAGACAGGACTCAGCACATCGTCTGACCCGAGGTTGGTTGTACTTACCGATGAACATGATCCGGACCAGATGGACTGTTTGATCTTTGCTTGCAATTTGTCATGATACTCCCTTTCCTTATGAGCCTTCACTTCCACGGACCTCCACCGCCCTTCCAGGATTGGGGCGACCAGCCGCAGGATCTGAGTGGTATAGCTGTGGATGCCACAGTTAGCACAAGATACGCGAACTGCGTTTGACATACCTCTCAATCGCAAAGATCGTCGATGTGTGACCTCTACCGGAGTTTGGCCCCAAAACATAGAAGAAGTTAGGAAAGCCCGCCATGGCAATGGAGTTGTAGGCCTCTTTGCCGCCATAGGATGTCCAGTGATCGGACCGAGAACGTCCGTTGCGGCCGCGAATATCGGTGTCCCACTGCGTGAGGGAAAACCCCGTGGCCAGGATCTGATTTCATAAGGCCCAGGTCCGATGCGGAGAGGGGTTACGGGGCAGGGGTGGCACCTACAATCACATCTGCAGGGAATTCTTTGCCCGAATACGTCAGCACGGACCGCTCCCGGACTGCAATGATCGGGTCGTCAGTGAGTGACACATGCTCTTGCCGCAAACATTGCATGTAATTCTGGCTGTCGAACACCCGTCGCTGTCATTGAACCAACGTGTTAGCCATGCGCCCCAGAGGCCGGTTCCGAGAGGGAAGGCTACTTTACAACCCAGCTCATAGCTCGGTAATAGGAGGGGCCAGTATTTCTCTTTGAACAGTCAGTAAATAAACTGCTGCTGTGACAATGGGGGACCAGACTTCATACCGGGGGCCACGCTTTTAACGTATCGTTTGCTCTTCTCTGCAGCGCGGTGTCGCATGCCGGTGCTTTGTGAATCCAGGCCAAACATCAAAGAAGACGTTTCAAGATACAGAAAAATGAGCAGCCGCAACACTAGCAAGACCCCAGGCACGTACAGACACCATTGTCTCCATGTGTCTCTGATGTCGATGTTATGGCTGGGAATATAGTACTGCGGTGTCTACCGTCCAGGAATGAGCGACCGACGGCGACAAATATGGCCATGTAATATACGTACCCGGATGAACTGGACGATCGACCTAGCCTCCGGAGCAATGGCGGGAATCAACTGCGCTGCTGAAGCTGCGGAGAATGAATACGTGTATTTTTGATTGGGGCCGGCGAGCCCTACCTCCGTTGCCAACCACGATTATGCGCCCGTCCTGCAAATCCACATCTTGCCATCGGGCGGTATGGATAATCGGTCCTCGAAAGAGGCTGGTTCCCGGTACATGAAACGGCGTCGGATTAACCAGGGCGCCGACTGCGGATATCAGAATGCGACACTCGTGCAGGAAGCTCTCGTTCGAAGGTAAATGTCGCAGCGTGACGGACCACCGCTTGGTTTGCTCGTCCCAAGAGGCTCCCTCCCATTCAGTATTGTAGACCATGTGGGTGTGAACGCCGTACTGGTCAGCCACCTTCTTCAGGTACGAGAGCACTTCTGGTTGGCTGGAGAACAGCTTCGAGAAACCGGGGTTCGGCGCGAAAGATAGGCTATATAATGCAGCGGGGATATCAACAGCACAGCCCGGATCTACTCCCGTCAGTTTTGCACGCGCGGTCCAGGGGGACGGGTACATTTATTCGCCCACCACGTGCCACCCATATCAGAACCCCGATCATAGAGAACGTAATCGAAGTGCTTGAGTTTCCGCTGCAGCTGGCATGCCATGGTCAAGCCAGAGAAGCCAGCCCCGATAATCAGGACTTCATTGAAGCGCGTCGTTGGGTTACTGTCCGACATTGTACAATGGATAACGGATAAGGTCCTCGAGATTCAGGCACGTTGTTTTAAAAGAGGGATGTGCCAAACCGTCCGAGGATTTCCTTAAATCTACTGCCGGCAGAGTAGATGTCGTGAGGTTTACCTATAGACGACGTTGTCTATGCCAACACTTATGTCATATTATGGTTCTTACAAACTTATAGAACCTTGGCCGCCCCGAACACTATTCGAATACTATTTATGCGCCCGGCACTGTTGTTTGCATGATACAGCTAACTAGGCATCGTCTCACGACCCTTCCCAGCTCATCGGTCTCTATCAACTACACACATAAGGCCAAACACAGGAGATGCAGGGAAGAGACGTGGTTGCCCATGGCGGGTTGGTTGTTTGCTGGTTCGTTACCCGAGCGCCACATCGCCTCCTACTCCAGCTGCTATATGCTGTTCATATGGCGCTCTTGCTTAGAGCCCCGGGCGTCAGTTTGACAACCATTCTGGTAAAGGCGATTGGAATCTTTCTAATTGGCGTTCTCGCCCTCGTCCTGTGTTGGTTAGCCTACGTCACGGCCAATCGACAGGCCTTGGTCCTGTCATTTCCAAACACGGATCGGACATTTTTGGGAAAGCCACTCTTGTTCCAGACCCGGTTAACGCACACCCGCTTCACCCCAGAAAAGATCGACTTTGCGTACGACTATTTCGTGGTAGGGATACCAGTGGGCCTCCGCGGCAATGTTGGGGGTGTGCTCGCGATTGACACGGATGGTACACCCGCGAAAAGCAATTGCAGTCTCCTGAAGCAATGTTGGTTCAACATCGATCAGCGACACTACCTCGAACCTGGGTCACACCCACAGGGCTTGGAAGGGAAGCTGCATGCGTGCCTCGCAAAACAGGTATCTGAAAATCCCCATTGTTCACAGCGACCTCATGTATTCACACTGCTGCAGGGAGGGAAACCCGGGGAATGGGCATATGCCTACCTCGTCAGCACGCCACGGTTCCTGTGGTCCACGCGAAATATCGTCTCCTGGTGGTTTTTGTACTCGAAAGACAGACAACTCGATGCCTTACTTTTCGAGGTCAACAACTCATTCGGGGAGAGGAAGGTGGTCTTAATGCGCTTCGAACGGGAACGGGAGACAGTCAAACACCTGGAGGATACCGACAATCGGCCTGTTAAGTTTCTGCATTCTGCATCGCAACCTAGAATGTATAAAGCACAGTGGAAGAAAGACATTTTTGTATCGCCCTTCGAGAAGGTCGGGGGATCTTATTGTACGAAAGTCATAGACCCATGCTTGCCCGACTTGGAGGTGAAGAATACCTTTCACTCTGTGGTCACACTCAACGCGCCGCAGGACGATCCAAGGATCCAAGGGATAGTCAGGTCTTCTGGCAAGCCTCTGGACCCGTTATCCGCCTCCGGTCCAGCTTTCGCTGGGTTTCTCCTTCGCTGGGCATATGTCAGCACGCTGTCGGTGGCCCGTATCCACTTCCAGGCATTGCGGGTATTCCTGACAAGATCCGTGACGTATTACCAAAGGCCAGAGGTGAGAACTACAAACATATGCCGGGAGGCTACAGAGGCTGAGAGGTCAGTAGGGTTGGCGCTAAAACCCCCTTCGCTGATAACGGTTCACTGATGCTTGTGCAGGGTGTTTGAAGGTTATTTCCGTCTCTATCTAGGTCATGTCGTGCACCAGTCTAAGGAGCCCGTGGCCGTGGAATACCGGCCATCGAGATCCGCATATTTCTCCCCGGAGACATATCGGTCGCGTATGGAAGGCCCGGCGCGTACTCTAATTTTGCAGGTCCGATCACCGGCTCTGTATACAAACATCCTAGAACATTCAGATGCCATCCGAGCGCTAACCGTTGAAGCTAAACCAACCTTGCTGCCAGCAGACCAAAAGTCTTGCAACCTCGAAATCTCCGACTCCCATCTGGATATACTGAAGGGATTACTGAGTCCAGAGCTGATGAGTGGCCCGCAATCGGTCTGTGGCATTAGTATTTACATTAAACAGCATGCTATTGATCTGCTGATCATGGGCTTGAGAGGCTCCAAATCTACCTTCATGGATGAATTTGTATACAAACACCTTGACCATCGCATGCACCATAGTTACCGGATCAGCCTGTTATACTATTGGTTGCGCCGTCGGCTTTTCATCATGGGCTCTCCACTAATGCTGTCGGTGTGCGGCGTCTGCGGGCAGATCGTTTTCATGCGTGCTCTGCTCGCCTGGAGTTGCGGAAACCCAACTATCCAGGGCTACGCAGATGATGGCACCTTGATTGGCTACAGTGGCGCGCTCTTGTTAATCTATGCATTGTGGGCATTGCCAGGATGCCTTTAGAAGATGAGTCCCTCCGATACTCCGGAGGGTTTATCTAGCTAATTCTTATAAACTATATATCACTTTGCTAATATTGATCTGAAAGCTTTCCGGCTTGTCTTATTTTCCAAGTCTTAAAACGAAATACTATTCATAGTCCAGGCCCTATTGACAAGGCCTGAAAAGCAAGTGATTGTTGAGAAGTGCGAGTACCTTTGAATTCTGCTCTACAATTTGAAGTTCAACCTACTGGCGGAATAGCAAATCTAACTTTCTTCCTCCTGCCAACCAATTTATCGATTGTGACACGGACTTTTTCATAGGAAAAGCCCTCCCTGATCATGTCATTCCGGGCGCGCGAGAAGCAAATCCATGTGTCGTCACTTTTTCGTTTATTCAACCATTCCAGAGACTTAGGCCTGCCACAATTTATTTCACCCCTAAAAACATAGCCCCGGTTACTCTGTTTCTCCTCAATCCACATTAGAACAAATTCGTTAGTGTCTTTCTGTAGGCCTGACCACGACAAACCTCATTCCATATACTCCACACATCCTCTGAGTTTGAATGGGTTGTTTTTGACTTCTTAATACCCTTTCCCGTAGAGGACTTCCTTATCACTGGATTAGATGCCTTAGATTTCGAATTTCTCGTTGTACGCGTTGGTTCCTTTGGTGCGGGGGTCAAGGCGGGTTTTTCGCTTTTTTTTCCAGGTCGCCCACGAGCTTTATTCGGAATTCGCACTGCCCTCGCGGCTTTCCCCTGGTTCTAGTGTATATTTAATAGCAGAACATAAGATGTTTTACCTCAGAAGTAAGCGGAAACCTACAGCCTCTAGTATTTGGATCACATCGCGAAGGTTCAGTGTTTTCCAGTCACTGCAAATCACAGCGATATGCTTGTCCTGGTATTCTACCGGGAGCAGGTTTATGATATCTCGGGTCTGCCTTTCGATTTCTTCTTTAGCAGATGTCAGCGCTCAAGTCAAAAGAAATGGGCTTCGCTGGCCATGTGTATTACTCTTAGAAGCCGGAGACGGGTCTCCCACACATACAACTTTTCTTCGCGGCATTATCTTCTTACATTAGCATGCCCGGGCCACACTGTCTATATAATGATATTTCTAGAAGAGGTAGAAGCGCTAATTTAGCGCGATTGGAACTCGTTTAAGGAAGACTAATTAGGCTATAAATGGGCGACAGGGGATCATTGCTTGGGGAGTTCGTGCTATATTCATGGCATATTTGTAGCCTAGGTTGTAAGGATTAGCGATAGATAGTGCCTATGTTGTGCTAAACTGCCGGACAACTAAACCTTCGCTGAGCCGCGGTCTGCTGGCTCCATGACGAGCACTTCTAAAGGCCATGGGCAGGACATTCACACGAAAAGGGCCTACCTTGGTACTTCCTCCGTATATTTCAATGATGGCGAGTCGATCCCCGTTCCATAGCATAATTCCGCCAAAACTCCGTGGTTTCTGCAGGATACACTGTCTGCTCTACCGGGACTTCCCATTCACTGCGATGCTCCTCCGTGATGGCCAGATACGGGCTGAGGGTATCGTTCAAATGGTCTCGAGGTGTCCCGGGGAAGTGAACCAGCAGGTCACCCGGGTGCACCTGCAAGTCCTCCGGCGCGTCGGGGTTGAAGCTCTCTCCGTCGGGCGAGCGCATGTAGGCATTGAACCAGCGCAATGGCACATAGGCCGTCGATCGAGCAAAATACTCTGTCTCAAGAACGCTAACCAGGGAAGACTGCTCTTGCCAAAAGAGATTGATGTCAGGGTTCATGATAGGGAGGGCAATTGCAGCTGAGAGAAGCTCGATGGACCATCGACGCACACGGATGGGGAAGACGCCTGCGTTCATCCCGTTCCAGTCTTCGGTGAGAACAATATGGATGTCCGCTAGATGGGGAGGAGGGAGGAAAGTCTCCAATCTGATGTTCGGGTTCATGAGGATCGAGTCACTGTCGATCCAACTGTGGATTTTGAGGTTAGTGAATATTGATTCTATGCCTTTGGGCACTTACAATAACCATTCCAGTCGCTCTCCTTCCGGCCTCGCCAGTTCCTGGACGATGAGGGATGAAAGGTAGGCCAGCTTATTCCATACCCCTTGGAGAATCTCTGTCTGTAGGAGGAAGAGTGGATAGCCCCATCGGTCACAGTGGCTCCTGTGTGTCTCGACTGCGCGCTGGTAGACAGGGTTGTCGCCGTAAATCATCATCACTTTACCAACCGTTGGCCGGGACGCATCATGGTTTGGGACGCCAGCTGTGAAGTTATCAATATTGAAAAAGCTCTTTGATGCATGGTTTCACGGTGGCTGGCACGCACGGTAGTTGAAAAATAGGTTGAGAAGGGAGAACAGCCCCAACGAGACTATCAGTACTTGAATGATAAGCTTGACTCTGAAAGGCCTCCGCGGACCGCTCATGCCAGATATATTCGAGAATGTCGCAAATGAATGAATGCTGACTTTAATGATGGTAGGGAGAAAACAGTTGATGGTTAACAAATCTGAGGGTCAGTATATCAGTGCTTGGTAGTTAGTACACTAAGGCTGGGGCTGCCTTTGTGGGCCTGTTAGCTGCATAGAACGATCTTGGTCTGTGATTGGCGACGTAGAGAACCAACCAAGGATGCCCCCACTGCATGTACAGGCTGGTCTGGGAGCGGTTTAATTCCATGGATATTCGGCCGCCACCGGGGACGTTGCATTCACACATGATTCAAACCCCAATTGCCACTGCGGATATCTTACGACCGAGGGTTCCCAATCCTGTGTCAAAGGTTAAAAAAACCCGTGCCTTGGTTAGCAGAGAAGGGATTAGCAGACCGCGCTCTACCCTCCGGCAAGAATGAACTACAATTTAATTAAAAAGGATCTGGAACAAGAGGCCAGGAAAAGTTAGTGATGCTAGCCTCGGCTAGAGTGGAATTGAGGAAAGAGTTTGTCTGAGACAGGAAATAATAATTAGTATTGCCATGATAAAACCAGTCCAGCGAACTCCTGCCTATCTGATCACTGCCTTATTCCGATCGACAAACGAAACGGCCGTCGGCTGAACACTCATTCCTTGGCTTGTAACGGGTTGTTATTTTATTACTTTGAATTATCCCGTAAGCGTCACAGGAAAGCGGAAGATGTCGTGCTTATGCTTGAAAGCGCCGGGGTCGCCGGGCAAGTTCCGTATATAAGTCGATTAGATTAGCCATCCTATAGGTACACTTTATTCGATTCAGCGTTCAGCCAACCACCATCGCAAGGACAAAGGTACATTCAGATCTTGAACCAAAAGAGAAAGAGCCCCCTTTCTAAGCGGGAAAATAAAGTTGTACCAGGCCCGGCGCTTTGGTTCTGCCGCCGCTGTTGGGAGCCGACATCCTGCATGACGACGATTGCGGTAATAATAATAACAGGATATCTTTGCCAAGGCACGATTATTCGTCCGGCCCTCGGCTCCAACCTCACCCCCGAGGTCGGAGAGAGATCGTGTAATGAAAGAGAAGTCTGGAGTCAGATCCTGGGCTCGAGACCAATCACCGTTTATACTTCGACTGCTAACCAACTAGCGCCAACAACCCCATGTTCGGTCGGCCATCTCGGCCCCTCGTTCTCTCATAAACAGCGATACATGCCCTAATAGGCAGTAGACTAATTCTTCCCGAAGTGTATCACTCTGCCGGGGTTTACTGACATAAAACCCAACACAGCCAGTGGTGAGGCGCGTCGTGATTCCGTCTCCATATACCATAATGAATACGTACGATGGCGGCGCGGTGTCCGAAGTGAGAGTTTTGTCTTTAGGTCTCCACAGAGCGATGAGTGATTTACATACACTAAGACAGCGGGGCCCGCGAGGCTTGCATCTGATTGACATGGTTCATACGCAGGCAGGATAGGCTCCTGGATTAACTGTGTGGCGGAAATGAATACCGAAAAGGTTTCAAAGTCGCTTTTCAGTAATTGCCCACAACGGACGGGCTAAATGGACGATCCCAACGATAGTGTGAATTGTTGTTCCATGCGCTAGATATGAAATGCCAAATTAGCTCGCTCGCGTGCTGTAATGGTTTGGCTCCGGGTGTAACGTTTCCAGGCAGATAAATACTGAACTGCTCTTACGCCGAGTCCATCAACTCAACCATCAGCAGAGCGTGGAAACTCTTAACACGACCGCCATGAACAGGTGAGTGGAATTCCGGCCCAGGAGAAGCATAAAATCTGACATGGGTAAACGGGGAGGCTTGTGCGTTCTGAGTTGATCTACCACTATCAAACTGCACTGACCTCCGATCTAGAGGCCCAAGGATGAAAGAAACCTAATCAACCATGCGATTGACTCCCTAACGGCCAAGGGCAAAGTCCTGAAGGGGGAAACGAGCGACCTATACAGCGAAAAGCAAGCACTTCAGGAAGAGAGGGCGAATCTAGAGCGCTTGATTCGCCGGAAGAATGAGGAAATTGATGAGAATAGTCACAAGCTATTAGAGCTGGGAGGCACGCTCAGGTAATCAGTCGGGCATGCTCCTTTGTATGGTTCGCAAGAATTATGTCATGTTGACAGCCCCGTCTGCGCTTTCATGAGATCATTATCTATCAATGTGATATTCCGCGTAGGAAGTTCATGTTTGAGTGGAGCAGCCAGTACTGCAACAGCCATCAACATCACAGCTTATACAACCTGAGTGGACCCTCTTCGCCCTGAGTACAAGACACGTAACAGCATGTGGCCGTGGCACGAACATGGCATACCATGCCATAGCTAATGTAATACCTAGACGAGGTCCCCTTCGTCTTACGTTTGACATGGTGGTTATTTCAGTTACCAACAACTACTGGGCAGCCGGCTCCAACATCCAAACAACAGAAGCGTTTCTAATAATAAGTTGTCGGCTTTTTATAGCCTCTTTTATCGTACCTAAAAGCAGTGGGGCCCTCACACGCCATAGAAACGACCAGACCTCTGCTCGAAACATCTCGCATACGATGGCCAAAATAAAGCAATATTGCAGAGCTACCAGGGTAACAGCCAACACGAATCGTGCGATGGATACGGACTCGTGTCTGAAAGACGTGGTAAAAAGGCAAATCGATACGCTATGCCAATTATTAGAAACTGACAGGTTCTATGCAACCGCGCACTTGCTCGACACAGCGCATATGTTACATCTATCGACTATTTCTGTTATCCTGCAACGTGCTATTCAAGACGGCAATGCTCCTCTTGTTCGGCAGATCCTTGATATGGGTGGTATCAAGCAGTGTCAATGGGCGTTGTCAATGGCTGGCGCTTCAAAACATAATGAGAAAATCATGGTACTTTTATTGGAATACATAGAGCGGCCAATTTCAAAGGAGCATGCCGTCCAATGGGCTGAACCATTACTCACGGCACTGGAAAGGTCTATAGAGAATAAATCACATTCGCTCACAGCAGCGTTGATTCCGCCATACCTCGATTGTCTTAGATCCAGGTCAACCCAAGAACAGACAGGCGCACGACAGCTCTTGAATAGCCTTGACGCCAGGGTTTATGAACGGTGCTCTCGAGAGGCCTTTCGCGATCTTCTCGCGCTTGGTGTACACAATAGGGCTATGATAAGGGCATCTAGAAAGACTAGAGGTTACATGAACCCCATAAGGGAATGAACAAAACCCAAGAATTTAGAAAGTGAAGTTCCTTGATCATGCCCACGACATGACCTTCGAAGTCACGATGGAACCGTGAAACGGATGGAGAATTTATATCTTGCTAGTCATCATTCTTGGATAATATTGGAATGTGTATTTATGGTGCTTACGACAGCTTTCTTTCAGAGGAAGAGTATAAAAGACTGCTTATCTTGGAATGCTCATCTCATGTTAGTACCTTACCCAGCCACTTTCGGCAGCATGAGTTCGGCACCGCGATCAAGTATATACCCGTACTATGTCACCACAGTATTTTATTTATTTATTTTTTTTTGAATAGAGCTGAACATCAACAGGGGACTTTGCCTATGGGTTGAGAGAGCCGGATCGCTATGTTTGTCGGAGAATAGCCATCGTGCATGTGTGGCGTGACGGTGAATCTCCCATGCAAGCAGGCCAATTTGAAACCATACTAAGAGCTGGTTTAGGCTTCCCAAGTGCAGACAGGCCAAAGCAAGCCAGGGTCAACCCGCGGCCAGCAACAGTGAATAGCGCGATGTGCCCTATTTGCTGGGAAGCCAGTCATGACGCCATGGTCGCGGTTCCCTGTGGACATGTGTTCCATCGTGCCTGCTTCAGTCAATATGTACACACTGTCGCTGATCTCTACTTTGAGGAGTGGAAACTAGTGCGGGTTGCATGTCCCAAATGTCGAGCGCCATGTGATGGGCGCATGAGTCGACTCGGCTCTGCACGAGGATTGCCATTCTACTTCGCACTAGGACCGAGCGAGGACGGTTTACCATCCACGTTCATGAGGGGCATGACTGTATACCTGTAGTGTGAGTGACTTCTGGTGATGATCTGCTCGCTTTGAGTTATGTTTCAAGTTCAAGTCCCGCGTTTTTTACAAAGGGCCCGAATATAGTTTCAATAACTGGGTATTATCAGGCTTTTCCACAGGGCATGGATGTACATCATGCGCAGGGAGTATGTATGCTTTGGAGATCTAGCGAATAATACTTGGGCTGCTTGTAAGCATATCGATGTTTGTTTCTACAAAGACAACCATTATTTGGCTGTCATACAAGGAGTGGGAGGACTAAGTACGTACTTCCATCAAGATATTGGGTTCTCGGGCTCTCGGCCTGCACAACTCGGGCTTACGGTGCTGCTCAAGGCTAGCAAGGTTACACAACAATAGAAGATGACAGATCCAGATAAAGCAGGTAAGAGATATAAATGTATACATATCTGTGAAACGGAAAAGGGTGAACTTCGGCGCAAGACAAAACAGTGAACTCGGGTGTCCTCCAATATGTGCGTCCGTGGTGCGCGCCCGCGCTTGTTAGGCCTCCCAGTGCCAATCCTGGAATACCATTCAAGCATGCCTCATGAGGCCTGTGACGCCCCGGCAAGACTACGCCAACTCCGCTATCACAAGTCTCAACTTGTACTATGCCTCGTCTCGGACGGCCGCAGCCAACACAGTATCCTTGAACGCTGTACCTTATAGGTCCAGAGGTCCCGACATATCGGTTCGCATTAGTTTAAGGAGATTTAGTCTGCTGCCGTTTAGGGCATGTCCCGCGAGTTTCTGGACCTTGATGTGCACCTTGGGGGTGTTATCAGGGGCGAGAACATGCCATGGGCCTGCTATCGGTTCGAAACACTGGTTAAAACCCTGATTGAAACTTTTGTTCCGGGCTAGTCTCTGGTTACCTTTCGGGTCGGCCCTACGCCTCTCAACGAGCGGGAGGTGGCGAACTACTTGCAATGAACGAGATTACAAGTTCCTTTAGCTTCGGGGGTGTTCGGGGGTGGAGTCGAGGGATAAGTGAATTATTCCGCCCAGGTATATTCAGTCATTCCCGGAATCGTTGTTATGCCATTTCTTTGAGGTCTAGTATCGCGGGTAATCCGAGCGTACTTTTGCACCTGCGGCACAGCACTTACAGTCTCATTAGTCAGCACCGCATGGAAACAAGCGATACGGGGTGGAGGCAATTAAATCCCGTGCCGCGCCCCTTTCTGTCTACAAATGTGCTTAGTACAATCGACACGCCTGCAGGTCTTCCCTTGCAGTCTTGGCAATGGAGGCTCTTATCGTACTGCCCTTCTCTCGAACGTTAAGTCAGGGACATGTGCGGTGGGTTGAGGAGCCCAGACTGCATGGCGCGCCATGCGGGAGTTGCTGGCTAGGCCGGGCGTAGCCGGCGGCGAATAAATTGAAGATCTGTCAAGCCTTTGGCCAGGGCTCAGTGGCAAGCAGCATCCTCCCATAGGCTATAATGAGGGAATGGTGTTTTCCCGTCGCTGGTGGGGCGTAACACAAGGTAAGAACCAGAAGAAGAAGGAGCCATGGCTTCCCTTCTCGTCGAACAAGGTTTGGTTGGTCATGCCGATCGCAAGTGGCACTAACTCCGCCTAATACACATCCGCTTCGAGCAAGAGAAGCCCGGCCTCGACCATACATGTAAGACAACAGGGATTTAAAGGCGCGAGAACAAAGTGAACCACGCTGTTGGGACCCTTTCATAATGAGCTGAAAGACCAACAGCCCTCGAGAGAAGTTGCAGGGGTATGAGGAACGAGTGAATGTAACCGACCCTAATCAAGTCCCCAGCGGATATCCCTTTAAGATGCGGCCACCGGGTCGAGAGCTGTAATTTGGCCTTCCACTTCCCTGGCTCTGTTGCGCTCTATTAACAGAGAGACTATCACGAGATAATGACAACTATTGAGTGAGTTACCCGAACCCAGATACTGAAAATACACTGACAAGAGAGGGCTCGCGAGGTGCGTATATCGGTCCAATGCGCCAGTACAGTATAATAACAGATAGGTAGCAATCTCGCGCCAAGCAACAAAGGTTTCGGGACAGATCTCGAGACAGGAAAAGAGCATTACAAGTGCTGGATGCTCGTCTGTCAGCGTTTCTGCATCTCAAGGATGAGAAATGGCTTGTGGAGGCTGAAGTTGACATCCTTACTATAGCAGTCAATCGGCTGCAGAGGGAGTTACAGGAGCGCCATGATTATAACAATCATCTACGTCAACGGTTACAGGAGAAGGTCGGCACTTCGGCGTTTTGTCGTCCGGGAGATACTGTATATAGCTAGGATGTGTACCACACTACATACCTACGTGTGGCGGCCATTTTAGCGTTTTATATATGCTATTAGAATGCTGCTACAGCGGGTTCCAAAATATTATGTAGTTGCGTTCATTAGCTCCTACAGACAGGCCTTCAGGTAATCACTAGGCTGCAACCTCTCGCTCTTCTCAACCTTTGGTAAAGTCGGGCGGAGTGCATTCGCATACCTTTCTTGCAACAGGCAGCAAGGTATAAGAGTATATAGCAGTTATTAACCTTGGGTTTGAGTTTGTCCCATGCGGCGGGGCTGTCCTGGGAGTTCTCAGTAGGGCTCCATCACGGGATATCGAGTAACATGTTCAAAGGTTTTCCCTATAGCCGTACTTCTCTCTCCTATATACAAACAGGTCTGCAGCTCTTACTGGCTGCTAGCCTTCCGTACAGTTCCGACTAATTTCGAGGCTCTAAGATCACACCAGCGCCGACTATTCGGGCAATTTATTGGATTTCAATTTGATTCCAGTGTTAGCTAACCTCTGACTGATGACTGCCCTACACGGGACGTTCGAGACCGGATATCAAAGTTCCACCTATTATCAGCGTGTAGTTGAGAGTCTAAATGTAATTATACCAGCCTGGGCACTTTTCTTTGACTGATAATATAGACTATTGGGTAAGTCGCGTTATTCTTGGAGAAGTATCATGGCCTCCATTTAATATCAGCTTGCTCGAAAATGCGGACTCTGTTCAATTATTGCCGTTCACTCAGCATCAGCTTTGCTGCTGGAGCAATGAGTTCCACTATGTTGTGAAAGGTGGCGTTCAATGGTCCTGCAGGAGCCTTGCTCACGGAGGCGACGAGTTCTTCAGTCGTTGATCCCAGCAGAGCAGCTAATGTAGCCATTACGACAATATTGACATCATGGCACCCTAGTGCACCAGCCAGGATGCTAACAGGCACGAAAGGGACGAAAGAGGTATCAAGATGATAAACACAGTACAAAGCTCTTGGTAACCATCCTGTCTGTGCATCCCTGAGCTGGGTCTGTGCTGAACATGAATATTTGATTAATAGCATGTGTTCTAATGACTGGTAGGTGTGAGGAACCACTGCTGCTCGTATTACTGGTTTATATATAAAATGGTTCGAATGATGACAAGCCCGAATTCATGTTCAAGGAATCACGAGGAACATTTATCACTAGTATTGTACATGTCCACATCATCCCTCTATGAAGCACCCTAACAGCTCCTTGTGGCATCTCGTAATCACCTGTTTTCTAGCCTCATGCTTTCCTAAGATAATTACGGTACTACAAACTAATCCCCTCTGTGAACAGGATCAAGGATGGTTGTTACAATGCGTGTGCAAAGACTGGCTCACTGCTAAACCATTATTTGGTAATCTACACGAGTAATAGTGTGGATTAGTCCACAACTATTGCAATCATCATCAACAATCAGCTGACAAAGTTATATAGAGAATATAAAATTGCTTCGCCCTCCAAAACACCTCCCTACCTAGCGCTCAAAGTTATTAACCCCCATTGCCGAAGTCTTCCCATGGTCTCTTAACAATTATCTGAAATTGGCAGTATTACTCATTGAGCACTGCTTTGCAGCAGCTAACTATGCCCTCCTTTCAGCACCTATCAGATAACCTGTACGACGAAGAACAGTGGAAGATAGTGAAGCAGAACAAACTATTCGGGCAGAATTGTTGGCCCTTAGCAACTCGTTTAATCCGTCACTATCATGATACCGGCAATTTGACGGGGGCCAAAGACATAATCGAATCCATCCTTAGCCCTAGTGACGGAAAATACGAACCCATGATGTTACTTTGGGCCGCCCTGCTAGTTCAGAGCCTCAACGGGCTCGGTAACCATGATCGCGCTAGTGATTTGGCATCCAGCGTTGAGAGATATGTCGGACAGCCCAAAATCTACCCGCCTGTACGCAGTATTTGGAGCATTATCTCGCGTCAAGACACAGCAGCCCTTCTCAAGCGCATTGAGATTTCCATCTCGGCAGGAATTGTTTTCTGAGTCACAAGGATCTCGCTTCCCTGCTTGTCCATGGTAAACATAGATACAGCGATCCCCATGAGGTTGCTCGCTGGGAAATGTCAGGGCCACCAAAGCATTGAATAGGGATGAAATCACAGTGCGCCTCTCTTACATTGGCCAGGATTCTAGAATACCGGGAAATTTTATCAGAGTGAAATTAATCAAGCTGGTTGTACAGTATCATAAATTGTAAAATAGTTATGCTAGAAACCTTAGGAATTCTTGGGAGGACTTAAAAGGTACAGTGTGCCATTACTAATGAATATAGCAACAGGCAGAGTAGGGTCTAAGCATCGGACGATGCAGCTTGCGACCCGAAACGTGCTCGGTCTATTCTTTCCGTGAGTGTTTAATGCAGTGACTAACTTGATCAGGGCCCTCAGAACAAGCCTGTCATTTAGAGGGTAGCGTTCAATAACAACCGCAAGCACGAGCTAACAGTTCGATCTGATCCCTCGAGCAAATTATGGACGCCAACGATTTTCCCCTTGTCGTGCGCAAAACATGGGTGGTAGCCGCTATGTCTTGATGATGGAAACTGGCAGGGGTAAGATCTCCTAAACAGTGAGCTTACGGATGCCCGGAGTAGGAGAATGCCTGAATCGCTTGCTTCCTAGACATTATGTTGGATTTCTGCCTCACGCGCTAATAATTATGTACCCAGGTCAGAATTATTGATTCTTGTCATTGAGGAACAGGAGATCTGGCATGACCACCGTGGCCGAAGCAGATTCCACATGACCATAAATCAGAGGGGAGGTTCAGCTATCGGACAGGCGTCAATAGGCTCTATATAAACCCTGAAATGCTCTCGTAGACTCTACGAACTCAGGGCAACATGCCTCCATATCCTACAGGCGCTGATAGCGTTGAGTCTCACACCACAGACAGCACCAACACAATGTGTGTCCTTGTTGGAATTGTTATGGTTTGTGTTGGGGTATTCCTTGATTTCCATATCAATCATACATAACGGGACTCTGGCATACACCCTAGCTAGTGCTGATGTCCAGCAATCGACGCTCCACAGTACCCTATGCCAGTTCCTACCAACAATTATGGTGGTTTGGTGTAGGGGCCCGGCAGGGTGGTGAAAGCACGGATATCCCACTACAGCTTCTCAGTAGAATCCGCCTTTTCAGGATCTGGTCGCCTCGGATTAAAGATAATGGGCTCTCGTATAAGACATAATATTGAACAGAAAAGCTGGTACTACTTATATTAGAAAGGCCATAATGCAAGCTGAGGAAATACATACAGTGGGTACAATAACAATATGATCAGGCTTTTCGACCCACACCAGCATCAGCGCAATCAAAGAACCCATAATCAAAATTCCCATACTGATAAGGGCGGGAAACAGATTGCGATATGCCTTTTCCGGCTTATGCGGATGAGACAGCAGCTGTAGGTAAGCCCACCAGAAGAACATGTACTGTAGAGCGTACCCGATGACCGCGAGCGAGTAGACCGATTCTTGGCTCTTGCTGCTAAGGAATATCGAAGCACTATCAAGGCAGTTAGTGAACAGCCAGAAGCTTACCTAGGTATTTGATATACATCTGAAAGCCTAGAAGTATTACCAATGTACACCCTTCGATTACAGTAAGTGGTGTTAAATAAAGTCGTCGGAGTCGCAGATCAACCTCACGAGTCTCGACCTTGTTGCCCGTCTTGGCCCACTCATGGTTGAAAGTCACGCATAGCAAGCTCCATATCTGCCAAGTAAAGTCAGTATCATCAGTGGCGGTAATAAGAATCGATGGTACCTCAAAGCCACAACACAATGTGAGAAGGCCGGCGATAGGGAGGATGGCCAGCTCGGATAACTTCGTGTTTTGCTCTTCCTGGTATTAGCTTGCTCCTGAAGTGGATACTGACACTCGAACCTTCTCTATAAGCCGCCCAGCCGCTTATAATTGCCAAAGACGCAGCCATGATAATGGCGCACCATTTGAAAACATTGAACGGAAATCGCCGGCTCAAGTCCCTATAACTGTGGAACCAGGCACAGAAGGCCACAACCAGCAGTAGAATTAGTAGAGAGAACAGCAGAATTTGCTGAGCGATCTTCATGATGCCCAAAGTAGACTCGGAAGCCAAGTTACGTATTAAAACATCCCTCGTGGCTGCCTATATTTGGCTGCTATCTATTCTTCCGGACGACCTAGCGGAGCGGTTCTCCATCTTTAATGCTATTTTAATGCCTTGCTCATTCGGACAGATCCCAACACCTCAATATCAGTGCATTCGCGATTGGGTCAAGCATGCCGGTATTTGTGGCGCTACCGGAAGATATTATCATAGAGATCTGCTATTATCTTGCCACCCCAAAAGATTTCTTTCGTTTATCCCTGACCAGCAGACGCATCCACGCTATTTGCTTTTCCAGGGCCGGGGGTCTGGTTAGCATTCTTCAGCATCTTTGTCTCAAGGAGCTGCGGCATTACTCATTTTCCTCATCAAGCAAGCAAAGGCTGAAGCATGCGATTATCCTCAACCGAAATACCGCATTTGCTACTGCTGGACTAGGGGCTCTCTGGTCCTCGAGGTCCCGAGGCCAGTCAGCTTTTTGTGCCAAAATACAGGCGGTAATCTTGGGGATAAGCTATGAAAGACGTGGATGTGTCTACAAAGCCCTAAAGATTCTGGAAGAACTCTGGCAGGAAAGAACAAACAATGATTCCGTGCCTTTGGAGATGGTGGAACCGGGAATTCGACTGGCAACGCTATACGAAACGGGCGGTCGTGTCGACTTGGCCATTGAGATCCTAGAGAAAATATGGACAGTGCGGACTCAGTACAGTAAAGGAATAGCAAATGTCACCACCAAGCCAGCAATGCACTTGGCCAGGCTGTATAAAGAAACCGGACGGGTCACAGACAGCAATCATATTCGCGAGATCATTCGGAGTGAACAGAGAAATCCTTAAAAAGCATAGGCCTTACCGAAGAATCCTACGAGTAATAAGTTTTCTGCCATAACGCATTCCAGTGGATAGCAATTGGGGCTCTCGAAATCGATGTGACCATTAAACGCTTGTTTGCTGGCCTCCCCGAAAAGGACGGCTGTAGTATTATTCTCATAAATGGAATTGTTGGTTGATCCTCGTCAGAATACATAATATGCCTGACACTGAACAGACTGCTCCAAACAAACCATGCGATGTATAACGGACCCATCCGGTTAAAATTCTGACGTGATGTCAAGGACCGTTCTATTACGAGAAGAAAGGATACTAAATAACTAGATTATTATCTACCGAAAGGTTATAATGCTCCCGATCTTGCGCAAATGAATTTCCGTGTTCGAATTCGTCCTCGTCATCAGGATCTGTATACTGTACATTGACAAAATTGATGAACTGCTCGAACGGCGTCTGTCACTTGCCCACTGACCATGTTTCAGAGATCGCACTTGTGGCCGAGCTGGTTCATGAACTTGAGCCTGTGCATGACCAGCAGTCGTTGATGTTCGGGACTGTCGACCTTAGCTCTACGACCCCATTGATCACGTCAAAATGGCCACCCGGGATATTTACACGTCCATAGCTGACCTCAGCGTTTTGAATCTTCTACATGCCACCGGATAGACGACAGCTTGATCCGTGTTCTCTTAGATGTTCTCGGAACGGAACGTAAGCGAGCTGAAGATGACATTCCTCAGACACACGGGGTACAAGAAGATGTGTGTACGCTCATGGCAGCACTGCGGCCTTCCATCCACGATGAAGTTCGGAATGACCTCTGTGAGAACGTCGCCGACGCTCATTATTCCGTACTTGGGGATGAGTGACTTCCTGACTAGCTCCATACAGTACGGCAGGTAAACGCAGGCGATGGCATCGCATGTACAATCATCTTGTTTAACCTCATAATATTCAGCACAGCGTGGCACTACAGTACATTATTTGGACTAGGTATATCACTGTCGACGGAAAATATAATAATTGGCAGTGTAGCGGACCGAGAACTGCACAGGCAGATCCGCGCATGTCTCCGGTGCGGGCCCCCCCAGCAGTGTTAACTCGATATACACTGCTATTTTGTTCGCTAGCGGTGGTGGTAAGATAGAGCCATGGGACTGCTCCATTAGCACCCTGGATTGCAGACTCAGGGGCATCAATCTGGGCTGATTTGTTCGCTGCAATGATTAGATGGCTAGGAGTGCCGCTGTCAAGACTGAAAATCGGAACGCCGTTCTCAAAGTAATGATGACCGAGAAGAGTAATATCGGGAATAGAGCCATTTGCCCACTCTTCGGTATCGTTGATGTATACCTTTCTTCTCAGCCTGTTTCGGGTGTTGGGCAGCGATACATGTGATATCAAAGAGGGTAGCGACAGCACCCGCTGTCTCTGGTGTCGAGCCAGGTCCGGTGCAGGTATAGTTCTGGGTTCCGTGACCTAGGGCCACTATACGGGCTTCTTGGTGTTCTGTCGCAGGTAGATCAGAGGCAAACTCGGGCAAGTGTATGGAAGAATAATTGCAGTCATGTTGCTTCCCTACCACACCGGCAGCGCAGAGGATCGAAACAAGAATATAGGTAAGAAAGTGGTCCTTCATTCTGTTCCAAATCCCCTGTATTGCTAACCCACAGGCATTATTCGCCTTATATACCAGGCGCCGGCTTTTCCAGCGGGGCTACTTATGTTGATGGAGTACCTGCTAACATAAACAGACGCGCAAAGCAAGTTGCAGGCAGTCAGTACCCCGAGGTGGATTGAAAAGAACATGTTGGAGACTCAGTAATCGGGCTGAGATTAGTAGGCACCCACCAAGTCTACCTAAGGACTGCGTATTCAAATAATACTGTATGCAGTCTTCTATTCTCTTCCTTCTCAATCTTCATTGTCAGCAGTTAGGGTGTCCCTAAAATAGAGTATTGCTAATACTTGTTTCTGTAGGCCTTGGGATAAACCGAAAATCGTCAAATCAGAATCAGTACGATTATCACGACGTCACCACGGTTGCTGAGCATGCACGGGTGATCCGCAGTACAATTAAGTCTCTCGATACTGTAGACTTACCGTTACTGCGCGCAACCGGGAGATGTGTACCGTATCGTCCCTCCAAGCCCCGGCCAGACTCTGTCGTTGGTCTGTCAAGTTGTTGCTTGTAGGAAACGTCCGTTGATATTTAGACGTGGACATTTCACATTGGACCCTACTGTAAAGGGTGAGGACCGAAGTGGGCTTAAGAATCCATGCTTCACAAGTGGTATCCGTACCGTTCGTACATCTTTATCGTGCTTTTGTATGAGAACCCACAGTGGAGGAGATTTGGTCCTCGCGGGGGGGTGCAGTACTGTAACCGGAGAGCCCATCCAACGTCTACAAGATTTTGTCTTCACAAGTCATTGTATGTACAGACCTACTTGGATGCTTGGCCTTTCTTAAGCACGGTACAGTATGACCCGGAAGTGTTTTTATCACGGTTGGGAGCCATCCAGACGCAATTGATAAGTCCTCTCAGTCGCCAAATAATCTTTGATTAAACTGACACACCCGTTATTTATGCCGGGCCAGGTACTGTATAACGGGACGGTATAAACGAATTAACTAAAACATGGTCTTGATCGGCCCGCAGTACTGTAAAGGCAGTCATAGTGCAGTACCAACTAATCGACCGGATGCTCGTGCCGGTGCCAGCGCAGTCACGTTGGATCACTTTAGCTCTCCAGCAAATATCGCCACAGCTCAAGCTGCTGTCTGCAAGCTTTTCCTTAATTAACTAGGTAGAGTGGGGTACAAGCATGGCAGGGTGGCAGGTAGAGCCTTGGGAAATCGCACGTCACGCCTAGCTGATCGGTGTCGGCAAGTGAGAGAATTCAGCATTACTTCTTGAAGCAGGATGGTTAGTTACAGTAAGACGACTATGACGAGAGTCCACACGGTACATACATAGTAGGAGCATGACACTGTAATACTTAGCCACCTTTAACTCAAACCGTCATCCCTTCGTGCGACTCTTTAATTACACACAGAGCTCGAATTTGTGGCCACTCACGCCCTGCTGCCGTGGGAAGGCTTGTCTATGCGACGAAAACCAATGACGGATCCTACGATAACTCCCGAGACAATAGCAATAACCAGAACTACTATCGTGAGCTTGAGTGCATATGATTAGACGGGCCAACTCACTTAATATGAATGCATACCACTTCCAGCGCCTGGTATTCCGCGCAGGTGCCATGGCATCATCTAGCTCAGCGTTTGCCCCGCGGGACTCTGTTTCCGTAGTTACCGCGTTGTCTTCAATCTGGATAACGCTGGGCTCCTGTCGGTGCACTAATCTGTGCAAATAGGCGGTCATGTCATTAATGTCTTCTAGGCACTTTTCGTATTGGCGAATGCGGTTCGATCGCTCAATGAGCTCGCGGACTGGGGTAGCCCTGCTGGTGAATTTGGAATTGTTATGAGCGTCACTCCATCGCCGTTTGACTCTTATCTGGAACTGCCGTGGGTTTTGCAATTGAGCTTCAGTGCTGTTTATATCTCCATGTGCACCATTGTTGCTGATCTGGCGACGTTGATTGGCGTTTCTTATTTCTTTCAACCGCTTCTTGAACTTTAAATTTGCCTCAGAACACTGAATGGCTTCTTCCTTGAAGCTTCTCTGTTGTCGATTCCACTGCGTCTGTACACCTGGGGAGGGAGAAAGCCTTAATAGCCTCTCAACGGACTCAAACAATGCCTTGATCTCATCATTGACGACATTCACATCTTGAAGGCCATGGGTACTGTCTCCGTTCAATAACGCCGTGTGTGCACAAGCAAGATCCCGCTTCCTTTTCTCCTGGATATTTTCTAGATATGATCTGATTTCCCTGACGGTGTCGAACGTGGCCTCCTCGCTAGGCTCAACAGCTAACCGCGCTGGTCAACTTTATCCTGGAATTATATACTGCGATGTAGCTCACCACTCCTGTGCTCCTCGGGACTACATGGATGTTCCATAATCTGCATGCATGGGTTAGCAGCCACGAAGCTAGATGATCTGGAGGTAGCTTACACTTGTTTCGAATGTAAAAAAAGAAGTGGCTCGCGGATTTAGTAGGTGCCCTTCTGCGCAAGCAGCTCAGATATAAATCTTATTAGTCACCAGAAAAAGTACTCCTGGACAGTAGTATTTCACGTAATAATTGCGCATATTACGGCGGCTACGTGGCGATAGAATATCACGATATTTGCACAATAAGTGAAAATGGGGGAGCCTGTTCATGCCCTCAGACACTTCAGGTGCACTGTGCCGCTTTATAATAATGTATACACAGTCCCGGGCATGACTGTACCTGCTAGCATAATAATAGGCGATTTATTTTGTACCGGTTCTGCAACTGCAGAGCAACACACGCGGAAACCCTGCGCGAAACAGATCTCTCAGTGTTGGGAGTGCGCTCTAAGGGTGCTGATGATATAACAGTTAGACTATTAACGGGTGATGTACTAGGCTAAATACGGAATGGCGCCATTAGGGTATCACCACCGTGGCTGAGCTTAGTCTAACCGTTCAAACCGGAGTAGTGATACAGTACGTGACAGTATATTGGCCGGTTCTTCTCCGCTCTATGTTTACTTATTTTACTGTATGTCCAGGTCTCTTACCACATCGTGCTTCGCTGGACTGTACTGGTGCTCTGTTTTGGTATGTTCAGTGCAATCAACAGCAGTTGTCCTTTGCATGCCATGCTTCGCTCGGTGTAGATTATGCTCTCTAGAACTTTATCTAGCTATAGTCCTAGCCTAGATGCTGCGCTCATACGTACGTCACTTAACGACACATGGTTCGGCTTCACCTATATTTATCCAATGGGAAACAGCTGAGTTCTTTGAATACGGTCTAGCTTGGCGCAACAACATAAGAAGGATTGTTGCACTACGTGAAAGCTCACTAAAATCGGATTTGGCGGCGTTTCATGGTTTGCAATCAGCGATGTACCCCTCAGCAAAAGTGATGGACATTGGTACGTCTCAGCGCACTGTCAAACGGGATATTAGCGTCAATCGTACAGATAGAATAGATAGATCCACGGAGCTCCTGCTTAAACCCAAACGTAGGTTCTCTGCTATATACCGGGTATGAAAAAGGAAGTGCGCCAGGCATTGCCGCCAAGTTGCAGTGAGCTATGTAGGCACAACCTGGCTTTCGTTACTGGTAATTGCAGGGATTCGCCTGCTGCACCAGGGTGTTTCTATCGCTAACTACAGGAAGCGCGTGGGCTTTTATTTGTCAAGTCTGTATTTTCTTGGATAAATCCGTCATGGACTCAGCCTCTGGTAGCTCAATTTATTAGTCTAACTCCAATATTGTATCTAAATTCACTCCACTCTTCAGAATCGGTCCAATTACGTGATGACGAATGGATGGTTACAGAATCCAGTACAGGGTTATTGGTTAGTGTGTGGCACGAGGAAATAGAATTAAACAGAGCTTCATGTCCCGAGCAGCCCATATCAATACCTCCTTAGGTAGGCATTGTCTGTCTACAGCGCCGTGACTGACGCGGAAGACCCTCCAGTGACATGCATCAACAGAGCTCTTGCCTTATGAGGCTGGCACGACGCATGCAGCTGTTCCTTTATTTCTACATCTTTTCTAGACATATGCATGAGATGTAGTCGTGAGCCTTCCCTTTGGACCTTGTTCCCTATCCCGGCGGCACGGATCCGGGGGGTTCCATTCGGCCCCAACCCAGGTTATTGGTCTACCCTCTTCTTTTCCGTCGAGCAGCGCCTGCCATTGCCTCATGATGCGGCCATCATCATGACTATTGTTGTTGCGGTTGTGCATAATCCAAAAAGGCAGCGTTAGAGCTGATATCCCAGCGTAAACCGCCATGATGGATAATGCCGATATTGACGGAATGTCGTCTATGCGCATCCCCATGGATGCGTGTATACCGATGTTCGTTAAAGCTATTGCAGCGCTCGCGAGGAAGCGTCTAGAATTTGTTATGAGAAAGAACACCTGCTAGCCTGCTCACGCCACTTACACCACGTAGAACAGCGACACTCGCTGGCATGCATACAGGGGCAATAGATACCACAGACCTGCCAGTGAACCGGTTACAAATGCAGCTGTTATCCAGTGGATACTGGTACTTGACTCTGACTGCCATGTGCTCAGGGCTGGGGGGAATAGTAACGCGCTGACATATTAGTATGTTAATATAAGGAAAGGAAATCAGCTAAGCTATCAGGAATAACATGCCTCACTGTCAAGCATAAGGAGGGACCATACTCCGTGGCCTGCCAAACCAGACGGAGCATTTTGTTTTGATCGTGCACACCTGCTGCGGAATCAGCAGCTAGGGTTTTTATAGTGCTTCCATACCTAATTCTCCATCAGGTAAGACCGCCAAGCGCGATGACGTAGGTGCACGTGGAACACCATTAGTGAACTCATACTTTTTGAAATGTGGTTTTAAAGGTGTCAGATTTGCTATATACTAGCTGAACAGTGAGGAATGCAGATAGCCGCTAAAGCAAAAATTAAATCCTAGTCCTTTTTCCTCCAGGGATCGCATCAACAGATGTGAGCAGCAATACGTAACCATGCTCCTGCACGGGAACATCATCAGGGTTGACATTCAAGATCTGATCAGTAGCTTCAGCGGTTACCCTCTTGGCGTCTTGGCACGACGAACCTACTAACGTTGGTGGGAAGATGTTCAACCCCATACGGTATTGAACATGCACCACGCGTTCCGGTAATGTGTAGGCCTATCTATTTCCTCGAGTAGGGCAAATAGACACCTGAGTCTGTATGCCAATCAGCGCGTGTGTAACATATGCAGTACATACTCGCACGTACCAGACGAAGTAGTGGACCCGGGTCCAAGCGGGCTGCGTCGGGGCCCGGGATATTGAGCAGGAGTTAACACCGTTAATCGAGGCCGTCCACGGGCGGCCGCTTCGCGCTGCTGGGCCAGCTGGGAAGCCCTGTAAATCTTTGCTATATAGGCCTGGAGTGACTTGATTGAGCTGCAGAAGCTAACCACGTCCTCTTGAGTTTTCTCGGTATCCTCTAGGACCTCGCGCAGGGGCTGCTCCTCTTCGGGAGCGCACGCGAGGCGCGCCTCACGCAAGCACTGGATCTTTTCGAGGATTTGACCAATAAGCACCTCATGCTCACTTTGATCCTGACTGCTATTCCTAGTGGTATTAAGCCCGGGGAGCTCCGGAGGTGCGTCCGCAGATACTTCCCCGCTGTTATCGAGCAGTGACAGCAGTTGTTCTTCTGGTTCCATTTCAGGCAGGGTATTTGGCTCAGTATCAGGTCATAATGCACGATTGTTATATTTATAGCTCCATGGAGTCTGCTTAACGTTTTTTTGTTTTTGAATTTAACGCTATCGCCACGTATGACATAATGACCCGCGAAACGCGCCACAACACATGAAACGCGTGCTTATACCATCTTCAGGTGCGGTCTTCCACAACAGAGTTCGGCTTCTCAGCCTGCCTGGGGATTATAGGAGCGGTTCAGCGGGTCCAGCTTTTCGTCCTTAGGGTTGTTTATACTTTTATGACACGGTGGTGGTGTTTTGTGTGTCTACACTGAAAAATTGCACGCGATCGTCAGCAAAAGACGGTGATGAGTAACGGAGCTGGCGTAGAGGCGGCCAGTACAGTATCATGTTTGTTGGAAGGCCCCAGATAGCGTGGGATCGTCCATTCCAAGAAAGCGGCTTGGCCACCAGCAGCATGGCACCCTTTTTCAGCTCCTGGAAGGCAGGTAGATCACGAGCCTCATCATGGCCACCTGCGACAGATTATCGGGAAATCAATGCTCTATGGGATTGTCGAATAGGATAGGGGGTGATAGGATATTCACTGCAACCGCTGGAAGCCAAGATCCAGCATACTGATTATTGTAACCACCCTTGCGGATAACAGGAGACAGGACGCGGCCTGAGCTACCCGTTAACCTGCCTTCACCTCAGCGGTAGCATCCCGGCGCATCGACAGGATTGTCATGGACCAAAACATAACCAGAAGTGAGATGATAATGCCGGGCCAAAATGCGCTACCGGTAGTCCGATCCACGCCAGGGCCCAAGCGATGTACTTTATAATAGACTATAGCAAGAAGCACATTCGGCACTAAAAATAGCGTGAAAGCCGCCAATGAAGCAATACCAAACGGAATCCCGCTGGTTCTCTCCCGGGGCAGGAAAGCAAAAGCGTTGCACATGACTACAATGGCAAGAGCTATACCGAACAGAAACTTGATGTTGTTTAGGCTCAGGTAATCTATGTAGGTTGGCACCTGGAGTAGTTGTTGCAATTCAGTCGGAACGCTAGCGGTGCAGTCGGTGGTCCTATTCAACCCCTGCATATAGTAACAAGTTTCGTTCGTGCCCAAGGAAAAGCTGATAATGGCTGATTCGCCCCCCGCATCCTCTGTATAATTCGCAGCCGAGTTTGACGTCCTGCTTGGCTTGCTGTCGAGGATGGACGTAGAGATGGTACCCTGACCATGTTAACCGATAAACTAGACCTAGAATGAGGGCTCCTACATTGGCTATTACAATACCGGAGCGACCAATGTGCTCATTTGGAAATATCCAAAATATAAAATTATATAGCAAACTGAGAACGGAGATCGTGGGGGTGTAAAGCGAGATATAAGTTGTCGTGCGCATGGAAAGTCCAATAAACAGGTGAACCAACTAGATATATAAAAGTGTGCAGTACCCTAAAATAGCCAGGCTTCAGGGAAATATTAATGTAACTTGGTGTGTGAGTTGATCAAGGGTACGTCTTACAAGCTTGGGTCCTTGATGTAGAATCTGCGGGTGCTGGACCAAGGGCGGGCATGGACAATCAAAGTGCTATAAGAAAGGAATTCATGGTAACAGAATATCTGAACAGAATCTGTCTGATGGGTAGCTACGGGGCGCCAGAGAAAATTCCGTTAACCATATTGTAGCGCGAAATTAGGTGAATCTATTTTTATAGCTGAACCTCATCCTATAACTGGCAGTATAACCCATGCCACTTTGTGGTTGTTGCATGGGTCGCAAAAAGATCCCGATTCAGCTCATACTAAAAAAGCGGAATCGCGAAAGTACATTCCGAAAACGGTACCCGGGCTTGATAAAAAAAGCACATGAATTAGGTGTTCTCTGTGACCAGGAAATACACCTTTTTGTCAAGGACCGCGCCACAAATAGAATGCGGACATATGCAACAAGCAGCAAGCCTTTCCAGCCAGATTACAGCCAGATAATGCCAAACGATAGACAAGGCCCAGAGAGCCTCGCTAACTATTATACAAGTCATAATGAAAATACGCATGCTCCACAGGCCATTCCTGATGCTTGGACGCCGCTTATTACCGCACTCATGCGCGATACCCGACGGTGTAACCAGATTTTCGCGACGATAAATCATATGAAAAAGTGGAGTTGATCATTTTTAGAAGCATCTAAATTGAGTATAGACGATGCTTGTTATTAAATCCCACGGTACCCCGTTTGCTTCCTTTCTGCTATAAGCTAAATGACCATCAATCCAAAGGGAGAAAATAGAAAGGTCAAAGAAAACATAAAGACACAACTGGAAAATGATTTCAAGGATTACAAATCCGAGAACAATGATTTCTATCAAGAATTCAGGGGTTTTCATATAGAATGCCTTATGAAGATGGAGCCCGCACAAATGGGACACCTGCGACAACTTTTGGAGCAGATAAATGCAGGAGTCGATTTACATATAAGCCGAGATGAACTGGAGCGCCTGATAAAGGAGTTCAAATTGAAGACAGGAGCACCATGTAAATGAGTTCCGGTCGGCGGTCTGCACTGTGTCAAGAATATATAGCAATCACCATGAATCTTAACCGAAGTTGAATGTTTTGAACATTGTCCTTGCCGGTAGTTTGTAAAAGTGAATAAAGTTGTGATCACTACCATACGGTGCCCTGACCATGTTTTTTAAGTGGAATCGACAGGGGTGCCGTGCGGATATGGCTGCCGGTTCGGGCGACGACGCAAAGGAATTGCCATCAGACAAATTCTATTCCGCTATTTACTGGTCTACATCGTACTGTAGGAAGGCAGCACCCGAGCACAAGTATAGCGGACCGTGGGCCACAGTAGGATACTGTAGGGATTGTCCCAATTGCAATTCATAGTGCTTTGCGGGTAATAAGCACCTCATGGTTACTAACGTTACGCATAACGAGAGCAGGTGTATATAAAGCTCTAGGCCTGCACTATACCAGTCCACGCAAACCCAACAATGACTTCACCAAATTTCCCCCATCCGTCCCAGCGGGCGCTCAGACGTTCACCATTACCGGTAAATCTTCCAGGCGTTCATCGATAGGTCCCATTAACACGTATTTAGCTTGATGATTCCCGCCGCTGCCATCGGCGACAGCTGAACCGGATCGCCCAGCAGCAGTATCGTAAGCGGCAGAAGGAGACCCACGATCGGGAAACCGACCTACTGAAACACGTTATTTCCGTTATGGACGATGAAGGGCATGTGGACGCGGTGCGAGCGAGGTTCCTCGATCTGCTACACCAGGCTCGTTCGATTAACGAGCACACTCGCACAGAGTTGAGAGCCTTGCGCGGTACTGTGACTCAGCTTCTAGAGATGTTGCGTGAAATCTGTAGGCGGCTATCCGGGGATGGTATGGAAGCTGGATGGCGCAGTCCATACCAGATGACTCCGGTCCCCACACCATCGTCCACGACCAGTATGTCATTCGATAACAGAGACCATGGGTCTACATCCTAGCAAATGCTGGATGGTTTCGTGTATTATTTAAGGTTAAATCACAATGCTTTGCTGTTGTGCCCGGTGTTCCATTCTGGCTTTTATTGTATTTCCTGCCTGCTAGAGCCCCTGTTTAATTAATCACATTCTTTCTGGTGTGTCGGGAGGCTATTGCAAGATATGCTAGACATTTATTACGACGGTGACGAAAACCATAATACCGCAAGTCCTGCTATTTGCGCGACAAGAAGGGTAATCGTCGCAATCACTTTCCACCAGCTCAATTTATCTGCATCCAGGGCGCAAAATGAGCTGGTATATAATGGGATGAGTGGTAGTAGGTTGCAGCTTGTCAGAGGCTCGTATTCCTTCTTATCTGGTAATTTGGCTAATACTCTTTTCAGGATCTGCCAGCTTTGGATAGAACACTTGATATCAAGGATCTCTCCTGTGTTATCAAGGTTGTCTTTGAGGTTAAGAACGGGTTTGCGAAAATAGGTAAGGCTAAGCCATAGCCGGAGAGGGTATAGCTTCAAGGTTTCGTCAAGACCAACAGGGCTCAGGATCTCTTCACTCTCAAAAAACAGATTAACAGCCCGATGCAAAGCGATAAAGCGGAAGACAAAGAGTTCGCGTGATTCATTAGCTCTTGGTTTGAGGATGTCCCACTCCACTGGATAATACGCTGCAATCATCTCCTCATCCCCAAGATGAATATCGGTTTCCACTATACTTAATGCAGCCATATAGGTATAGACCAAGCTTTTGCCCTTATACTTTAGTTTCAGCAGCTCTTCCGTGATTTTTTCAACTTTTTCTCTTTTCTCTAGGTTTTCACCTGTACCTATATTTTCCCTTATCTCTGGCGGCTTGCTCAGGCGGCAGAGGCCCCAGGCAACACATATCTTGGATCTCTTCTGTAAAGAGTAGATGACTAAGTCCTTATAGTCATCCGGTTCGAAGGCATACTTACGCTCACATACAAGGAGTATTCGCAACAATCTTGAATTCAATTCACACTCATATTCGTTGGGTCCTAGGTTCGCCATTTTTTTCATGAAATTATCGATTATAGACCGGATCTTGGTAATATCTCGAAAGTCGTCCGGCACAACTCCGCGGCGATAATGGTTGTCATAATTTAATTTGAAGTACTCATCCCCTGGGTTGTCTTGCAATGCCTGTAAAGTGGCAGCTTTCCCTATATTCGGCGTTGTGGTGTGGGGCTGCAATGATGATGGTAATTCAGAGACCGTTCCCATGCCTTTCAAAGTATTATAGATGTATTTCCTAATGTAGCGGACGTTGCTTGTGCGCGCTGCGTCCAGGTCTGCGCTACACACATTCGAGAAACGCAGAGCCTTGATCGCGGACACATTTCCTTCTTGGATCAGTGTCGTAAGCTCCGTCGGTCTGCGAGTGTCCACCATATCAAGAGACAAGCTGCTTTTGCTCCTCGGTGATCTCAGATCCCTATAAAGCATCCAGCCAAAACATGGTCTATTAAAGGCCTCGGGGAGTTCTAAGATTGGAAGCGACGGTCTCTCGACCAGCCGTGCATACAGGTGACAGGGGTCTTGATGACGTGAGATGATACATTACCTTCCAAGTACCGTCATTTGAAACACCGGTCAGCTGCAGCGTTTGGTTTTTCCCTCTCGCGTTGGACGCGCTGTGCAATTGCAACTATGGATTGCTTATACCGTGCAAGTTGTTTTTTGGCGGAGAATGTTTTGACTCTATTATGCCTTTGGTACTACCATCCGGCTACTCGCCACGTGTATTATGCTTTATGGGAGGGGATTCTGGCAGACCTTCCCGTCCCTAACGTGGCCGCCCCCTACATGCACTCTGCTAACGAACAACACGGACAACTGTCAGAAGCAGAGCAAATATCAAGACAGGTAATCATATATCTCACAGAGTGTATACATGATCGATGCTGATTCTTTATGTCAGCTCCATGCAGAGCTCTTTTACTTCGGACTCCTTTTACTAGACGCACAGAGTAATAGCGACAATCCCTGACCTCCTGCACCCAAGCACTTTTCGTGCTATATCCTGCGGAAGAGTTAAAAATCTGAATCAACTACGGTGGATTCTCAGAGGCAGTGAAATAGTGGGAGTGCATTACAACTTGATGTGTTACTAGGCAAATCTGTGTCTGTAGATGAAGAAATTGCAGACACTGTGTGGATATGTTACAAGATACCATACAACGCGTGAATCTCCCAGCAGATCTAATCAGGGGATTTGGCGGTTATTCCCTTGGTATCTTGGCAATGGAAGGAGGGATATTACCTAGTCTATCACCTTAAATCTATTCACTAAACAGCCAGCGCAAGCCGTGCATGTACAAGATTATAAATCAAGAACTAGCCAGATTTCTTTCAACCACTGATTTTAGCTGTATACTATGCTCATGGAAACTAGTGCTCTTGTAGCGTCTGGACAGACACCACTGATAGAGAGCGGGTCTCAGTCTTTATAGGTCTGTTTTCCTCGTTAACAGTGATAATAACCTGCTCTCCCACCCAGACAATCTCTTGCATGACAGTAATTTCAGTAGAAGGACGGGTCTTCGGCGTCGGCACTGGGTTGGATGCCGAGATCGAAGTCCTTTTAGGGCCGGCAACGCAAGTGTTACCGATGTCTCCCAAACTGCGCAGCGCGTTATCGACGTCGGAACGAGAATTGGAAGACCGGCGGGGGCTGTCGTCGCCCACGTACTTGATAGGGAAGGCGTACTCGGGTCCCCATTCAATCTGAAGTTGGTTTGGAAGGCCACCCTTGACCTGTTTGAGTTCCTCGCCAGCCAGGCGACTGGGGATGCCGAAGGAGCAGAGATTTTGCTGAGTCTCGTTTTGGAGGTCGAAAATATGGCAATCCTCCACCAAGCCAGAAGGATTAATGCAATCCCTAACGGCCTTCTCCAATACCCCATCTTCCCAGCCGTGCATGAAGTCGCCGTGGTAGCCGAATCCTGTGGGATCACCAGTGGATATCGCGAAGTATCCCTCACGATCCTTGAATGCAAATGAGTTCCAGATGGTTTCAAACAGCATCGAAACAACGCGGTGTTTGAAACCATCGGGGCAGACACCGTCGTTCACGAGCGAGGGGTAGGCCATGTGGGATTTGTGATCGTGGGAGTCGACATCCTTACCGTTCCAGCACGAGGGAAACATTAGTTCAAAGCGAATACCATGAGGGCAGTTCTCATCAAGGAATGTTTTGTTGGGCAAGAAATGGCGCGAGAGAGAAGGCTCGCCTTCTTTACTATAGTTCAAACAGTTGAAGCCAAGAGCCTTCTGTGCAAGAGCCTCCTGTGTAATGGCCTGGCCACTCCACTCGGATTTGGGGGGGTCAGGGATCGGTAAGGTAAAGTTTCGCCGGAATGGGTCGCCAGCAATCATGCGGAAACCCGGAGGAAACGGCTCAACAGCTTCCCCAGTGAGGAGGTAGTACCTGAACACACCTATCAGATACATATAATATAGGAGGGGCAGTTGAAACTTGTTACCCACACAAGCAAACCTCCAACCTCATCCACCAGCTCGGCGTCCCCAGTCCATTTGTCTATAAAGTACAGGGCTGGAGTCCAGTAGGCTGATTTGTCCTGCTTGACTTCGCATGAGGTGCAGTCACCGCTAAGCAAAGACGACCGGTCCGCAGACATGGCAAATCCTGAAGCCGAATGTTCAGTCGCAGAACCAACAACGGTGTTAGCCGAACCAACCGTTTGACCCATGAACCGTGTGGACATGATACGATGGCTCGCCAGGTGAGACCAAAGGGTCCATTCTAGCCAGACCACTTCGGCCCCGGCAAGGAAGACGCCAGAAGGCGTCCGCAACGCCCACGAGGGCGACCAAGCCACTGATCAAGTGGCAATCGAGGCGCATCTTCCAGGTGTGCGGTCGTGGTTGCGAACAGGCAGACGAGCAGAGATAGGTTTGGATGAGTGACCTTCGGATTCTTTCACAATGCCGTCTGTAAAGGGCCTCTCGATTCAGAGTCCTGGACAACGTCAGCAACACGTTATAGTTATAGTAAGAGCCCCCGGGTCCGAGTAGGAACCTACTTTCGTGGGGTAGTTCTTCTCGTGGAATATTGACCTTGACTCACGACATAGTAGCCCCGCGCTATTGAGGAGGTACACCAGCCGGAGCCGAGATATATATGTTCTTGTTTAAAAGCGTGCCACACATCTATTCCGCAGTGCCATGGCCCTTCTGGACGGATGACGTGAAAGGATAGATAAGATCAACGTCAGCGGGCCTCGATCTGGTTAAGAATACAGGAGGCATTGTTGGCATAGACTGTGCCTTGTGTGACTTTCATGTTATTAACCCTGTAGAAGTGCGCTCAGCTTGGGTTAGAGCCGGGTGAATCCAATCGGCACGAGCCGGAAAAGGCATATTACTGATGGGTGGTATTTCCTTGTCTGTGCTCATACATCAATTTCGTGACGTGGTGAGGTAAGATATGGGCGTTCTATCTGCCATACTAGGTCCACTGACCGTCTTTGGGCCTTTGGAATGGTCACACTCCTCGTGCAGTGCCATCAGGAATTCATGCATCCGTCCACGTAGAGTATTTGGAACTGTCCAGTCTAGCTTCTCCCCCTTGACAATCTCCTCCACAAACCTCCCCGGGTCCTGCGTAAACTTTTCCAAGTATGCCAGGAGGAACAACCCGCAGTCCTGACTATTGGGCTGGCGGGGAATATTACCCGCCACAACTCCGCAGAAAAGCGTTGGGTCTACCGTCTGATTCTCCCGCGCCAGTGCTTCTCTGCCAAGGTACTTTTGCAGCATAGCAATTGTGGTAGCTCGGGGTTGATTCATGGAATCAAGGACGATGATTGTGCATTGACCGGACTTGTCCAGAAGACAGGCCGGGTGGCTGATGATTGCCACGTACCAGTGATTGGCCTCATGGATAGGGATAACGATATGTGAGAATCCGAATAAGCGGATGGCTTTGGTCCAGCGAGCGACACCGCTGTAGTTTATTCTGCCGATGCCGTCTCGCCTGAGTTTGCTAAAGAAGAATGTATTGAAGAAATGTACTCTATGAGCTAATTCCGGATCACGCCGTTTAAGGTGGTGCTGCAAAAAGCGCAGGTAAAAACTGATTATATTGTCATTGAGCAAAGCGTACGGATCAAGACACCTGAGGTCACGCTCGGTGACTGTGGATTTACCCTGGCCACTCGGCGGATACGTTAATTTCCTGCTGCCATGTCAGCATCTCGGCTGGGCCAGCATGCTTCTACTCACCATTCAGGTTCACCCATCATACGTTGACGAAAAGTATGATTGCGCGTTGGTTGGCGGCACTAGGCGAGCTCCGGATATTGTCAATCATAATAAATATATAGTAGTATTGAGAAAAAGGGGCGTATTTATATAAATATGTCTCAATACAACGTTAAAAATAACAATTTATCACCGGCATACCGAAGCATGTAAAACTACACGCGCACCGGGAATATTGTAATTTCCAATGAAATCAGTAAGAAACAAACGGCCGGCAAAGAAAAGGTCTGGTGACGTGGCTTAAGTATACAGTGTGTGTGTGTGTGTGTGTAGCCCATCTGCAGAGATGCTGAGTATTATATCAAAGTGTCAGCAACTTCTGTGCTTCCCTTATTTCAGCCTTTGAGCTTCACCAGCCTGCCTATGTTTACTCGGCCTTCTTCTGCTCACCTGATCCTACCATCATGACTATATCAAACCTCCCCCCTGAAATAATACAGATGGTTCTTGATAACCTGGATTCGCGGTCTCTTTTACGTTTTCGTCGCTCCTGTCGTCATTTTGACAATAACGTTGTGTCTTTTTGGATGCATCGGAAACCCAAAGAAGCTTTCCGCGTTGCGATATGCCGGGGCAATACTCAGCGCGTAGAAGAGTACCTTGACCGATACTATTCCCGCGTGGAACCACCAATCCGTTATATCATTGACTATAATGACATCCAAGATGCTCTAGTGATCGCGTCCGCGCATGGAAGACTGGATATAATGAAATCACTGTTCAGCCGGGAAAGTTTACTTCTTGAAACAGAATCCTACTCCGGGCTGCCATTAGCATTTGCGGCACATGATGGCCAGATGGAGGCTGTTCGCCTACTTCTTAGTTATGGTGCAGATCCCGATATATCGGCGTCATACAGACTGCCGGTCCAAGTGGCTGCGAATGAACACATCAGACGTGTGCTCATTCGTTATGCTGGGGCACATACACTGGGGTACCTGGTGGAGACGGATTCCGTGGAAAATGTCAGATATATGCTGAAACACAACAGAATTTCAAATGTCCACCAAGACATGCTGGAGATAGCGGCAGAGCGAAATAACCTTGAAATGGTCGACGTGTTGCTTTCATATGGATTCCGAAAATCTCAAGGTGCATTTGTCCGTGCTATAGGGACAAGAAATCTAAAACTGGCAAGGAAACTAGCCCAAGACCCGAATAAAGAATATGAAGGACGGAGGCCGCTACACCATGCCGTGCGATCTTCTTCTGCACAGATGATCGTGTTCTTACTGGGCTGCGGTGCCAATCGAACTCTTCAGGATGCTTATGGCCGGAGCCCGATCGCTTTAGCAAAAGAATTGGGGAAATGGGAAATGGCTTCAGCTTTGATGGGGTATCACCACCCATATAATCTTCGACCACGTCGGGGCTATAATCAAGAGGTGAAAAGTGACCACCCTCCAGCCGCGCGGGTTCGCTGTGTTCATTGACTATTAGCATTTTCAAAGGAGTACTGTACTGTACATATTTGTGAAACATCCTTTTTTTGGTCTTATACCAAATTATCGCCAGGTTACCTCGTAATCTAGACCCGGTTCTAAGTCCAACTACCCTTCACATAATTTATCTTGGTGCATCTCGAAACTAAACAAGGCGTGTGTGGGGTGTTTGAAGCTGATTTTGCAAACCACCATATCATCCTATTTCCGGATACTATAGTGTTAAGAGTGATTCTCCCATACCAGTAACTTTCCTAGCCGATCACTCAGGCCATAGACATCGGCGCTGGAATTCGGAAAGCTCGCAGAGAGGGTCTGTAGTACAGCAAAGAGAGCCGGATTATGCTCGCGTTTGACATGCCCTATCGCAATCTCGATTTGCAGAATTATCGAAGAGAGCCTCCATTCAGAGCCATCATTGTCGAAGGTGAAGGAGGCCAATCGCTCGATCAAGTTGTTCCCTAGGAAAGTGAGCCTGAATATCGCTCGCCAGGTGGTCAGCCTACGTTGTTGTTTATAGTATCTGTACAGCAGGTCTATTTCTTTGCGCTGCTTTCGGACCATGGAGCGCGATTTAATTAGTTGCCATCAGCAGGAGCATACAAAGTGCTCATCGGGGAATCAATGATATAAGATGACTCCTACGCGCCAGTCTATCTAAATATATCTCGGTCGATCTCATGATATTTACAAGCCAGTAGGATACTGCATAACAAAGCAGGATCCACATCGACGTCCATGCAGGATCACCTTGCATCGATCACCGTTTGATCATCTAACTGCAGATCTCTGGCGAGGTCCGCCCCACCACAAATATATATATCAGCTTCAAAATGTATTTTCTCAACAACCACGCTGGATTGTATAATGAAAGCCTAGTTTTAATGCTTTTTATATAGCCGTGAGCTCGAAAAACCGCTTCAACCCAGCGTGGCATAGATTTCAATCCGCCTGCTGTGGAATAGCCCACCGAGCTTCTTGAATTGCTTCTTCAAAATTGCTCCGATCGGCTTGAAGTCTTCCTTCTGTAAAGAGAAACGGATGAGAAATAATAGCTTATTCCCTGCACTACCATATGTATGGACAGGTTTATAGTCTTTATCTAAGCCTTCTTCCAGGTCCGGCGCTGATTAGGTAATTCTTTGAGTTACCTTCCCGAGGGCTAGATTGAATG
>JALZZM010000081.1:0-62152 GCA_023619275.1 Aspergillus sp. M3606 | reverse complement strand
TTATATATATTATTTATATTTATTTAATATATAATATATTATAATAATAATATCTATATAAGTTATTAGAATAAAATATTACTATAGAAAATTATAATTAAATACTCTAAAATAAATTCTTATATTTAAACTATATTATATACTAAACTATATAAGAAAAAGTATAAAATAATTATTTAACTATTCTAAATAAGGTATAGTAGAACCTATACTAGTCTTTATTTAGTTTAGTCTAAAAATTTAAATACTTGTCGAGTATTATTATATAAACTTAAGTCAAACTTAAGTTAAGTTTAAAATTTTAAAAAACTTGACTATTTTTAACTTAAGTTTATTAAACTAGGTACTATAATTAGTCGAGTTAATTATTTATAACCCTAAACTTGACTAAACTCGATCGTATCCAAGTCTAAGCTGCACTGCCTGTACTAGCTTAAATAATATTAAGTAATATTATAATATATATCTTAATACTAGATATTCTTAATCTATTATTAATTCTAAATTTATTAAGAAGATATATAATATTTAGTTTTATTAAATAGATAATCCTATTACTATAAAGAATATTAAATTAAGAGATAAAATAAATTAGATTATTATTTTTTTACTTTACTTCTAGTATTATTCTAATTATAGTATCTAATACTACTTTTATTAATAGTTATATTAAAATTAAAGTTTAAGCTTATATTATTAAATATCTATAATCTAGTATATTTATTAGAACTAAAGTTCTTACTTATAAAGATTTTATCTTTAATTTTAAATATTCTAAAGTCTTTATTAGCTTATACTAGAATCTTACTTTTCTAATTACTTATATTATTAACCCTACTATATTAAAAATATTATAATTATTTTATAGAAGTAAATTATACTATATTCTTATTTAAAAGACTAAATTCTAGTAAAGCTTTATATTATACTACTTAAAGATAGAGACTTTATTTTTAAACCTGTAAAATATTTATCTACTTTAAAATTAAAATTAAACTAGTTTATTATCTATACTTATCTAATAAACTATAATTTCTTATTTATTAAAGTAATTAATAATTTAGATAAATCTATTATTATTACTTATTATACCTGTTTAGATTCTATATCTAATTCTAAATATATTATAGTATATTATATATCTATAGTTACTAAAGATCTAGTTTATAGATATAGAGAACTACTCTAGAATAAAATATATATTAATTATATAAAATCTATTTCTAATTACTAATAGTTTATTAAAGACAGCTTTATTTATATAAACTATGTAGCTACTAAGGATACTTATATATTAAAATTAAAAGTAAAATCTAATATATCTAAAATTATTAAAATCTAAATCCTAGATAATATTACTATTCTATCTTCTAGTATTACTATCTATAAGAAGAATCCTAGTATTACTTATTATTTTATAAAGCTTACTATCTCTTTTAATATTTAGGGAATCTTTAATATAATTAGATAAGTTAATATTCCTGAAGATTAATAGATAGAGATCCTATTAAAAAATAGTTAAAGATTATCTTTAAAAATTCTAAGTCTACTATATTAGCCCTAAAGATTATACTGAGATTAATAAAATATTTAAATAACAGGTCTTATAATAAGATAATTAATAATTAGATTTTATGAAAAGTTTAATAAATTTATAGTATTTTTCTAGTAGCTTTTCTTTAATTTTTATAAGTTTTTGCTATCTAGTACTATTACTAGCTTTCTGTTACACACCACTATGTACAGGCGTCAGGAAAGCATGCCTGAGGTAAACTGCAACCACATTACAGCTGTTATATAATATAGACATATATATAGTACTGCTGGTCCTCTAATAGAAGAACTAGTATTTAATTCTATTAAATATAACTACTAATCTTCTAATTATCTATATTGTATCTCTATAATCCCTTTAAAAATATTATATTAGTATTATAATCTTATAGTTCTAATTACTTATCTTTTAGAGACCTGATACACTGTTATAATAGAATTCTAGATTTAGCAATAAATCTAATACTATAGCAGATAGGTATAGCTAATTCTAGAAATATAAAATAATATAATAATATAAAATCCTAATATTATAGAAGTAAATAAGGACTAGAAAAGAATAGAAGAAATAAATAATACTATAAATACTTTTTCTATCTTTAAAGTAGCTAAAGAAAATTTATTCTAATCCTAGAGTTATATATAAACTAAAAGAAATAATTTATAAGCTTTTAAAGATGTTATAAAATCTATTAAATAAAAGGTATTAACTATATAATATCTAAGACTTATAGTTATTATATAGAAGAAATAAGTAAACCTAGAAGTAAGACTCTATATAAATAATAAAACTATAACAATAAATATAGAGATACTATTCTAAAATCTTTATAATATAAGATAGTTAATACTAGAAATCCTGTAAACTAACTAATCTATAAGAGCAGATAATTAAATAAAAAAGAGTTCTTAAAGAAATAACTATAAATAAAAGAATTTATAGACTATAATTTATATATATATTCTAACTAGTATCTTTATATAGAAACCTATGTTTAAGTATTCTTAGAATACTATAAGATAGATGAAAAAAAGTATACTAAGTATTATTACTTCTATCAGTATCTAGACTATATAATTAGAAGAGTATATAAACTATTTTACTAGAATCCCTAACTTAAAGAGATTTTAATAATATACTATTATATATAATTAATAATCTAAATATATTATAGCAAGAAATAATAATATTTTATTATAATATAAAATAATAATAATATTAATCTATATATAAATTTATATAATATCTTAAAAGATTTAAATAATATCTAACTAAATTATTAAATAATAAAATATAAAAGTCTATCTTATATTTTAAGATCTATAATAAGATTTATAAAAAGGTAGTAAACCGTAGTATAGTACCTGCAGGAACTAGAGAATTATAATATATATATATAATATCTAATAATAATAGAATAGTTAATCTTAAAATATTGAAATATACTAGATATAAGCTAGAACTAGAGAAATTTTTAAAGAGACTCTAATTTATAAAGTATATTCTTTAATAGAAAATATATAATATTCTATTAGAGAGAGAAAATATAGTAATAAAAAAGAGTATATAAGCCTGTGAATCTATAATAAAAGCTATAAGTATTAATATAATAAATAAAGAAAATTAAAAAATATTAGAATATATAAAGATATTTAGAACTACTATAATTATAGAAAGATTAGATATACTAGATTATAATATTAACTAGTAGATAGTAAAGTATAAATATAAAAAAATAATATAATATCTAAAACTATAAGTTAAAAAACTTAAATCTCTAGTATTTTATATAATAAAGATACTAGATCTTTCTACTAAGCTAAAACTATAAAAGATAATTATATTTATAATAATTTTTTAAAAAAAATAAAAAAAATTATAAAAAATATAAGTTTTACTAGACTTTAATATTAAAGTAAATTTTATAAGCTAATATTAGATTAAATATAATCTATTTTTAAATAGTAAAGAAATATTAAAAAAAGATATATAATAGATAATTATAATATAATCTCCTATAGGAGCTATATATTATTAATATTTCAAAAAAATATAAGTAAAAAATATAAGTAATACTTAGGATTTAAGATTATTAATATTAATAAATATAATATAATGTTGGATTAAGACTAGCTATAAGCTATTAACCTGCTAATAAATTAATAAAATTAATTATAGAAATACTATAAGAAAGAATCTATAGATCTAGAAATAGTTATATTTATATAAAAAATATATTATAGAAATTACTATAGAACTATAAATATACTAAATAAGAATATAGTCTAAGTTGAAATTAACAGGATCTAGACTATAGATTTAGTAATTCTAGAGAAATATTATAAATTTATAAATATTTTCTTAAAGAAAAAAGTAGGATCATTTTTATAATATTATAAATAAAACTATATTATTAAGCTAGAACTAGATAGAAAATCTTTACTAAAGCCTATATATTATTTATTCCTAAGAGAACTATAAGTTCTATATAAGTATATAGTTAAGATACTAGAGGAGAGCTAAATCAGGCTCTTAAAGAATCTTTATAAGATACTAGTATTATTTATACTAAAAAAAGATAGTAGTCTAGGACTTTATATAGATTATTAAAAGCTAAATACTATTATTATTAAGAATATATATCTATTATTACTACTAGATAAGGTATTAGATTATCTAGGTATTATAAATATCTTTATATAACTTAATTTATATAATATATACTATTAATTATAGATTAGAAAAGAAGATAAGTAGTTAATAGTATTTAGAATATACTTTAAAAACTTTAAATATTAGATTATACTATTTAGATTAATAAATATACCTGTAAGTTTTTAATATTATATTAAATATATACTAGATAATCTTCTAGATATTATTTATATTATATATCTTAATAATATTATTATATTCTTAGAGAATAAGAAAGCGTATATTATATATATATAGTTTTAGAATAGTTACAGAAATTTAAGCTATATATAAAAATAAATATATATATATTCTATATAAACTATATTGACTTTGAAGAGGTTATAGTAACTATAAATAATATAGAAATAGAATCTAAATAAGGTATAGCAGTAATAGACTAGCTAGTACCATATAATATAAGGAAAATCTAATTATTTATTAAATTTATTAATTACTATTAGTAATTTATCTATAAATTTAGTAAAATTATAGTATCTCTAAATAAAATAATAAAGAAAGATATAGAGTTATATTTCTTATTAGAAAATAAAGTACTTAAATATTCTAGAAATTTAAAAATATCTTTCTCTTTAAGTTACTATTATAGTACTATAATCCTATATTATCTATTAAGATCTATATAGATATATTAGAATATATAATTTCAGGTATACTAAACTAGAAGTTTAAAGATAGAGACTAGTATCTAGTAGCTTTCTACTTAAGAAAACTAGAAGTATAAAAATATTCTAGAATCTATAACTATAAGTTTTTTATTATAGTAGATAGCTTTTATAAATAATGTTATTATCTTAAAGATAGCTTATATATTATTAAAGTATATTTAAATTATAGAAACTTATACTAGTTTATAATAATTAAAAAATTATTATAATATTAAATCTATTAGATTAAAAAGCTAGCTATATTTAATCTTTAAATCTACTATATTACTAGAGAGAAGAACCCTGTAGATAACTTAAGTAAATATATAGATTATAAATCTATAAAAGAAAAGAAAAGTATATAAATAAACTATACTTTTAAATATTTATAAGAATAATTAGATAATACAGAAACTAGAGAAGACAAGTTATACTTAAATATATATATAGTTTTAGTTAAGAAATATATATATATAGAAAACCTATTTATAAGTCTACTAGAATTACTTAAAATTAACTAGGAATATAATAAAATAGTAAAAAATATTAAGAAATATTAAGAAATAAGAAAAAAATATAAAGAATAATGAATAGAATATTATACTAGATAGACTTATATATTTTAAAAATAAAGCTTATATTCTTACTTAAATATACTCTATATAAAAATTCTTAAGACTAATAATAATAATATATAAGATAGATATATAAATAGAAAAAGAATAATAGAAATTATTAAATATAAATACTACTAGTCTAAGATAAATAAGTAAATTAAGAAGTATATTAAAAAATATAATATATATTAATAAATTATAATATACTAATATAAATTTTATAGTCTAATGAATAAACTTCTGTAATTAAAAAATTCTATAGATTAGATTATAATAGATTTTATTATAAGTCTATTATCTATAAAATATTAAGAAATAATATATAATACTATATAATAATAGATTACTTTATTAAATATATATTTTATATTTTATATATAAAAAATATCTCTATAGAAAGCCTAGCTATAATCTTAATTAAAAATATATATATATTAGAGTCCTGAGTAATATAATTAAGAATAGACATAGTATTTTAATAAGTATATTTTAATTAATATTATACTATTATCTTAGTTCTAGCTATAAATTAAGTGCCGCATATTATCTATAAATAAATAAATAAATAAATAAGTATTAAAACTAGATACTTAAGTACTATTTTTATATATATATATAAACTAGAATTAGAATAACTAGCTAAAATAGCTACTAATTATATAATTTATTTATAATAAAATAATAAAAAAAGATATAAATAAAAGTCTAGTAAAGACTCTAATAGACTATTAACTAAAGATCTAGATAAAAGTATAGTATAGAATATACTAGAATAAGCTTAAAATTTTAAAAAAAGTTATAATAGACTAGTCTAGTAGCTAGAAAAATTAGCTTAAGCTATAGAAACTTAATAAGAAATATAAAAATATTAAATTAATAATAGAATACTTTATAATATTAGATATAAAAAATATTAACTAAACTAGATTAAACTATAAACTAAATAATAAATATCTAGAATCTTTAAAATTATATATATTTAGTATTAATTCTATAAATTATATTTATTTCTAAAAATATATAAACTTTATAATATATTCTATATCTTATTATTATATAAATATAATAGAGACTTATATAGAGTACCTAAGCAAGAATGACATCAATCATGATAGAAGAGTTGTTGATTCCTAGAACTTTCTCCGAGGAAGAACTTGACTAACTATTATAACTAAATTCTGATTAAGGAATAAATAATTCTCTAAACTGCAGTTCAGGTAATAAATACTAAGGTATAAAAAAGAAATATTTATATTTCTATATATTAGAGATAGTAGATAATATTCTCTACTTTATAATTAGTATTATTATAAAATAAATACTTATATTTTAAGAAATATAAGATTCAGGAAAGATAAGTATAATTAAGTAACTAGGAACTAGTCTCTAGTAGATTCTAACTAAATAAGATTATAAAGTTTAATCTAACTTTTAGTAGTTAAATAATTATTAAAATTTTTCTTAGCTTTAATATCTAAAATCTAAAATAAATTTAATCTAGATAACTTAGATTAATACTCTAGTAGATTAAGATTACTTAAAGTTTATTAGAGACTAGATATAGATAAGTAGAGATTATTCAAATCCTGATTAAGAAATTTATTAAATATAAGTTAATAATTTAGGATAGATAAATAATATTAAATTAATAGAAGTTAAGAAGGACCTAGAATATAAGATTTATATAGAAGATAAGTATTGCTGGTTAGAGTAATTAAAGTAATAATAAATTTAGATAATAAAGTTTAAGTTAGAAGTTCTAAATTAGTAATAGCTAGCTTAATAGTTATAGGCTTTACTATCTAGATTAGAGACTCTAGAATCAGGATTACCGGTTTAGTTTAGATTAGAGCTAGTAGTTCAGGATTAGGACTTAGCTCGCCAGGTAATAAAGCAGGAACCGAGCCAGTAATAGTAAGTTCAGGGTATAGAACTAGATTAGTAATTATATTAGTAGCTAGGATTAAACTAACAGGAACTGGAATTAGTAGTTCTGAACTAGCAGTAATAGATTTAGATATTATAAATTAGATTAAAGCTAGTAGTTTATTAAATAATATAATAGAAATCAAGCTAGTAGTAGTAAGTTTAGCTTATAAAACCTAATTTATTAGATAAAAATCTTAAAATTCTAAACTAAGGAAGAAAGTAAGGTTCAGGTTATTAATTTAAAATAATAAAGCTATAGGAGATTTATCTTTACTAGTATTATTTTATTTAAATAAAGGACTAGTATACTTACTTTAGCTAGAGCTACTAATATTAATCTTTTTTAGGATTTTAGTAGGTTAGTAGTAATAGAAAAGAATAGAAAATATTAAGATTATTTTTAAATTTCTTAAGAATAGGAATACTAGCCGGGATAGCAGAAAGATTAGGGAACTAGATATAATAATTAGTATTATAGATAATAATATAGTCTAGTTAATTATATTTAATATATAACTAGATTCTATTCTAGAAATAAATATTATTATTAATATAATTAATATATTATAAATCTTAGATATTAGAGATATTATCCTTAGTAATTTTAATATAATATTCTTTAACTTTACCTATAACTAGATCTATAAGAAATTAATTATAGAAATATTATACTAGAGATCTCTTAAAATTCTTAAAAAGTCTAAATAACTATATAATTTAATAAATATAATCTTCTCTATAGAGAATATAGTACCTAGTATATACTAGAAACTAGATAGTATTATAAGTATAAAAATTAATAATTAGATTATAAGAAATATAAGTTAAATAAATATATTTATTAAATTTAAAGTTAGTAGGGTATTTATAGTATTAAATATCTTTTTAAAGATATTATATAATTATATAGATTTTAAAGTTAAAAAGTTTAATTTTATTAAAAAGCTATTTAAAATCTATACTAATTAGATTATATAAATTAAATTCTATAAGTATATAAGAATAGATATTAAAGTTATAAAGATTAAATTTTTCTCTATTATATTTATAAGAAAATATAGTAGATTAAGTATCTAATCTTATTTATTCTAATAATTTAGTTAAGGAGATAGCTTTCAGTATCTTAGAGTATTTATTATATATTTTTAATTAATAATTTAGTTTATTTATTTTTCTATAATTATTTAGGACTTATAAATATTTATAACCAAGGTTTAGTCTTTATTATAATATAGATTAGAAGTTTAACCTCTAGCCTTAGCTATATTAATAATAGAGAATAATATAGAAATAATAAGTATTAATAGTATAGAAGAAAAGAGATATAAAGTATTAGTAGTAAAGATAAAATAAAAAGAAAGATTAAAGATAAAATAAATAAAATAAATAAAGTAAGAAAATACTATAATTATATTATTATAGCTAAGTATTTTTATATTTTTTAATAAGCTTCTCTACTCTAATAATTCTACCTTTATTAAGCTACTAGTTATCTTTAGGTCTAAAGCCCTGCTAGTAGACTAAATATTAAATTACTAGTTATTTTTTATATTTTTTATATATAATTTACTTATCTAGTATTTTCTTAATCTTTTAGTAATTATTATTATCTAGGTATTATTTATTAATAATTACTTTAGATTTAAGAGATTAGTATTTAAATTAGTCTAATATATATAGTTTAAGTTAAATAATTAATATTATTAGATAGATTTTCTATTTCTTAGATAAGTCTAAGTAATAAGTAAGTTTACTAATATATTCTAGAATAGTATAAGATCTAGAATATTAAACTCTAAAATTTTTATCTAATATTTAGTTAATAGGGATATTATAATTTTTATAGAATTAGATTAATATCTTTTAGTTCTTTTTAAAGTATATTAATAAATATTACTAGTTATAAGTTTATTTTATAGTAATAGCTATAAATTTTAGAGCTTTATTAGTATTTATATAAAGGGTGAAGTTTTAGAGAGAGAGTTAATAAAAAAGATTCTAAAATTAGTAAATAGTAGTTCTATATATTAATTTATAAGATAATTAATTAGTAGAGATCTTTAATAAGCTATTAATCTTAAATTATACTACTAGAAGAATCTAATCCTAATTTTTTAGATACTTTAAATAAATAATTAGGTAATATCTTATTATTACTTTAATAATTATAATGACTTATTTAGACTAACTATTAATTTATAGATACCAGGCTATAAAGTAAAGCTAGTAGACTTTAAGTATTTAAAATAAGCTTTTTTATAATTTAAAAGTAAATTTTATATCTCTATTAGATATAATCTTAATTAGAATTCTCTAGTCTATAATTTAGAAAAAGAATAGTAGTATTTTACTTTAATTCTCTATTTTTTAAATAGATCTAGATATAAGTCTAATTTATTTAATAAACTTATCTACTACTATAAGGATCTAATTAAATCCTATTTTAATAATAGATAGGCTGATTATAAAATCTATAGTTATTATATAATATAGAACTAATTTAGATATAATAAATTATAGTTAGCTATAGGATTTATAGTTCCTGGTTTAGTTAAATTAATAAAATAAATAAATATTAATATAGTTCTTTAATAGCTTAGCTTCTCTATAGACTACTAGGCCTTATATCTTTTAAATATTTATTTTATAGCTCTAGTAGTCTTTAAGATTATAAATTATTTAAAAGACTTCTATTATTAGAGATCTCAGGATTATAAGCTAGGATTTATCTAAATTCTTATTTAGATATAGTAGATTATTACTTAGCTAATATAGGATTTTATATAATAAGAGATTTAAATTTAATTATTTAAATATATTTATAATAGTTTTAATTCTTAAGTCTTAAAAATAAACTTTTTTAATTTATTTTTTAAAGTTAGGGTTTAGAATTATTTAGGAGGTACTAAAGTATATAGAAATCAGGAATTTATTAAAATTAATATTTAAAGATTAGATATTTTATTTAAATAGATAGAAAAGACTATTAGCTATAAGATTTATTTTTCTAGAATAATAATAGATATAAATACTAAATTATTATAGATACTATAAAGTATAAACTAATTATAAATTTAAATATTCTATAGTAATTAAATTTAGACTAGCTTAATATAAAATAACTATAGTAATAATATAATCTAAATAAATAATAGATAGAATCTTCTTAGAAGTAACTTAAATTAAGTAGTAGATCTTTTAAACTACTTATACTAGATATAATATTTCTAGTTTAGTAAGCTAATAGTAGAATTTAGTAAATATTATTTTTTAATTAAGAAAGTATACTAGTTTAATTATAATTTAAAAAAAAGATTTATATAATTAATATATTTATAATTTCTTTAAATATAGTAAATTATTATACTATATTCTTTAATAGAAGTATTAAGATCTATATATAACTATTTTATAGGGTTATAGTAAGTTAGGAAGTATAGTTTAGTTAACTATAGTTAAAGAAAATTAAAGACTCTTCTTTCTATAAAGATTAGACTAGAGAACTTTATATTTAATAACTAGTTCTTTTAGTCAGATCTTATTTTAGGAGTTTTTTTAAGTAACTAGGTCTTTTATTTTTATAAAGAGAATATAATAGAAATATAATATAATATATAGTAGTAAAGATATCTAGTAATATTAAGATATTTTTTAGTTAATAAAGAGTTTCTAGAAACTTTAGATTATAAATAATAGTAATTTTAGACTTATTAGTAGTTAATCTAAAGATATTAATATATTAATTTAATAGCTATATATTTAGATAATCTATAAATAATTTCTTTAAATTTAAAGTAAGGTTCAGGTTCTCTAAGTAGTAAAGAATAGTATTAAGATATTAAATATATTTTATAAGGATTATAGAAGCTATTACTATATTATTTATATTGTTATGGGAACTCCGCTGGAGCCCTACTATCAACTCTGCCCTAGGCATTGTCTCTAAGATATTAGCCTCAGGCATTAAAAATCACGTGTTTATTCCTATTAGATATATCAGAACTCTAACAGCTCCTGTATCCTGGTTCTTTAGCTATTTTATTATATATCTAGTATATAACTAGCTTGTTTTAGGCCTTACTCTTAATATTTAGAATAGCTCTTTACTAGTTAAGAAAGAATAGTAAGAGAATCTACTATCTAGAAGAAATAATAAATATAAATATTAATATATAGAAAGAAAGAGAAGACTTTCTTATCTAATAAGTTTAAGAGCTTTAAGCCTAGATTATTTAATAATAAGCTTAATACTTAAGATAAATAAAAGAGCTAGAAATAAGAATTTAAAATATATAAATCTCTCTATAATCCTCTACTAGCCTATCTTTCTAGCTAATATAATAATTACTATCTTTAAAATAAGCTAACTTATTATAAAAGCCTACTTATTAATAAAAGATCTTTCTCTAGACTATAATTTATTCCTGCCTAATCTATTTTAATATAGAATTATATAATAAAGAAAATAAGAATAACTATCTCTTATTTAAACTTAAATTATATATTAAGTTTAAAATAGACTAGAATATATACTCTATAAAGACCTTAAAAACTTATATATATTTAATAAACTATCTAGATAAGCTAGCTATTAGATATTACTATAATTAAATAAGTACCAGAGTACTAGATATATATATAATATCTTTTATAGTAAAAATAAGAAAGTTATTTAGAGATCTAGATCTCTAATATAGATTATTAAATTAGGTTAATAATATTAAGTAAGAGAAATAGAACTTTAATAAATTTTTAAAAGAATTTAAAGAAGTTCTACTAAATACTAGAAAATTCTCTTAAATAAATAAGATTAAAATCTTCTTATTTAACTTTATATTAAATTACTAGCTAGTATAAAGAATAATAGAAAAGAAATCCTATAAAAATATATAATAATTATTATAAATAATTCTAGTAAGTTAGTAATAATCTAGATTAATTAAATAAAATAGACTAGTAATAAAACTATATCTATTTATTAATAGTTCTTAATCCTTAATTTCTATAAAATAAGATAATAGATTAGTAACCCTTACTAGCTATTAAGAATATTAATTAAAGAAATTAATAAAGTACTAGAACTAGAAAATATATCTAGTAGATCTTAGCTAATAAGCTCTAGAAATATAAGAATAATAAAGTATATCTATACTATAGTATTTCTAGTTACTTTATTTAAAAATATTCTTATATATCTATATATTATCTTATTATTATAGCTGTAACAGCCCTAAACCTTAAGTTAGAAGAAAAAAAGATATTAAATAAAGAATTAAAAAAAATATAATCTTTATATAAAACTATATATAAAGACTACTAATCAGAATATCTTAACTAGAATAGAAGAATTTTAAGAGATTATATATATACTTTAATTCTTCTCTATTAAATATTATAGTAAGCCAGGTAGAAGTTACTACTATAATAATAAATACTAGATATTTTATCTATAGAGCTATAAGTAAGATATTTATAAAAAAAATATAAACTATATATACTTTAAATTAACCCTGTATCTATTAAAGATATTAGTAGATTAAAATATATATTATAAGTATTATAAATAAGGATTAATATTAGTATATATACTAAATATAATATATACTTCTATATAATACTAGAGAGCCTGCTAGAAGTATATCTTATACTAGATCTCCCTTAAATAAAATAATATAATAGGTAACTAGAACTAAAATAAAAGAGATTATATCTTTACTCTATAGATACTTAATTAAAGAATACTATTTTATATAAATTTAAAGAACTAGAGATAGTTAAAATTAGTACTGTTATAATATAGTACTATATTTACTAATAAAAGAAGAAGCTTGAGACTACTATCTAAATATTTAATACTATACTATAGAATATTAATAAAATACTAAGAGTAAAAGAGAAACCTAATTTATAGAAGATATTATCTTCTTAATACTATAAATTCCTATCTCTATTTAAATTAAATAATACTAGTACCTTACTATCCTATTAAGAACTAGAGATAGATTATAGTATTAAATTTATTAAATAGCTAAATAAAAAGGATCTAGAAATTCTATAGAAGCCTAGACCTTTATAATATATTAAAAAAAGAACTAATTATACTTTAAAAGAAGCTTATAAAACTACTTAATAAGAATTTTATTTATATTAATAGCTTATTTACTACTACTCCTATACTATTTATTAAGAAGTTTAATAGTGATCTAAGATTCTATATAGATTACTAAGTATTAAATATCTTAACTAAAAAGGACTAATACCTCCTACTATTAATTTATAAGATATTAAATTAAGTTAGATAAGTAAAGTAGTTTACTAAGCTTAATATATTTACTATCTTCTATAAGATTTAAATTATTAAAGGCCAGGAATAGCTAAATATATTTTAAATATAATATAGACTATTTAAATAACTTATTACTCTCTTTAGATTAGCTAATACTCTAAGTATTTTCTAGAAATATATAAACTAGATATTATAAAAGTACCTGAATAAGTTCTACTCTATTTATCTTAATAATATATTTATTTTTATAGATAGATTATTAGATTAATATTATAAATATATCTATAAGACTTTTAATAAGCTATAGGAGATAGAACTATACCTAAATAATAAAAAATATAAGTTTAAATATACTAAAATTAAGTACTCAAGATTTATAATAGAAGCTAAAAAGAGAGTAGTAATAAATTCTAAAAAAGTTAAAGTTATTTAAGACTAGAAAGCTTTTATAATAATTTATAGAATTAGAAGCTTTCTAGAATTTATAAACCTTTATTAATAGTTTATTCCTTAATTCTTTTAATTAATTAAACTATATATTAATTTAATATATAAGAAAATAGTTTACTAGTAGATTAAAGAATATTAATAATATTTTTAATAATTTAAGAATCTATTTATATAGGAACTAGTACTTACTCTCTTTAATCTAATATATAAAATAATAGTAGAGATAGATTTATCAGGCTACTACTTAGAAAAGACTTTATTATAATACTATTTTAATAAATAACTATATTTATATATCTATTTCTTAAAATATTATATACCTGCTAAATATAATTATAAGATTTATAATAAAAAATTACTAGCTATTATCTACTATCTAAAAATATAAAATATAGAACTCTAGCCTATCCTATCCTTTAAGATAATTATTAATTATAAGAACCTAGAATACTTTTACTTATTCTAGAAGCTTATTAAAAGATATATAAAATAATATCTATTTCTATCTAAATTTATCTTCTTATTTAAATATTATAAGAGAAGTATAAATACCTAAACTAATATTTTATTAAAAAAAAAACTAAGATATACTATAAAATAATTTTAATAAATATATCTAATCTTAAATCTTCTAACTACTAAAGACTAGATATTGGTTAAAAAATATTATAGCTCTAATAATGAATTCTAAATTAATTAATCTATAAATAGAAGTAAGAAATTATAATACTATCTATTAGAAAGTAATAAAGATCCTAGAGAAGAGTAAAGCTAGAAATCTTTTATTATAACTAAAGCTATAGATTTTCTTTAGTAAATATAATATTAATTATTAAGACTATATTAACTACTATAATAGAATCTAGATACTAAAATATAAACTATTAAGAACTTATCTTATTTAGTAAGTATATAACTTAATACTTATAGATTACTCTAGATAAAATAAGATATATATACTAGTTAGCTATAAGTACTATTAATTAAATATATTAAATAATATTAATTATTACCTCTAGAATTATAATATATATAATTAAATAAAAGCCTAGAGAGATAGAAGAAATAAATTATTAAAATTATTATCTATTTTTAACTAGTCTTAGCAGGATATCTTATTAGATTTTATTATTAAATTATTTAAAAATAAGAAATACTTAACCGACCCCTCCGGTAACCTGCGGGATCGCGCTAGGAGCGCGATCCCGCCAGCCAAACGGCCAACTTTATACATGAAGCTAGCTATTCAGAAGCAAATTTCTCAACGAATATTAAAGCTATTATAATAAAAGTAGATATAAATAAAAGCCTTATTCTCCTACTTTCTAATAAATCTTTTATACTCTCTTTTAAATACATCCCTTATCCTTGCAGGTCTAAATAAATTTAGAGAGTACTTTAGTATATTTCTGCTTCCACTACCTTTTTTTATTACTAAAGTTAATTTTAACTTCATGGTACTTTATTACTTAAGTAGTAGAACTAGATATAATCCCTCTAGAGTATACATAATACTTAGAGGCAGTTACTTACTCTATATACTATCTAGAGAGCTTTATATAGCGCTATACCTCTTCCTATATAGTCTTTATATATAAGACTAATTAAGTAACTCCGCTAATAATCTTTTCCAGGCTGTCATGAATAATAGAGGGTTAAATATTATATAAATAAATAATCTTATCCTGCAGGTTCTGGAAGCGCTTTACTGTTTTTAGTATACTGCTAATTAATAAAATATTATAACTACTAGATATTAATAGGGTTGCTAACCGTGCTAGCTTAGTAATTTAATTAAGAATAATAGCTAGGTTAAATAGTAATATTCCTATATTCCTAAAGCTATACCTGATAGTTATTTTCTTTAGAGTTTTAATATATATTAAGAAGAGAGCATGCAGGAATTTAATTTTATTAAAGTAGTTATATCTAGAATATATTATCTCTAGTACTGCTTTAGAATACCAGTACTTTATTATATAGAATACTTTAATATTAAGTAGCTACAGGATATAGCTTGAATAAGATAGAAGAAAGAATAGAATAATACTATAATTTTTATAGAATTTAATAAATTCTTTCTTATAATAAGACTTAAAATTATTATAGATAAGTAATATATATTAACCTTTCTACTTATTCTTAGTATTATACTAGAAGTTCTATATCTATTAAAAACCTAGCTTATTAATTATAAAGCTGTTTTCTAAGGTAGCTATATAGTATTAACCTTTAATTTTAGTATTATTAAACTATTCTTAAAGGATACTATTACCCTATATAATAATAAGTAGAGGAGTATTCTAACTACCTGCAGGTACTGCTTTAACTATTATAATTAATTCTTATTCTAATAAAATACTAATATAAAGCTTATCTCCAGGAGTATCTTAAATAATTACCTATTAATCCCTATCTATCTCAATGCGGAAGCTAATTTTATTAAAGTTCTATATATTATTCTCTATAATACTATTAAGTTTAATAACCTTTCTAAGAGATTTAAACCAGCTAGTAATATTTTCTTTATCCTGAGCCTACTTTTAATTAATCTTAATAACTTAAAAATATTTTTTTTAATACTGAGAATAATATTTAAGCCAGTATTAAAGCTAATATTCTCTAATAACTAGGGGTAGAGTTACTAGATTAGTATAAGATTCTTTTAGAATGGTATTAGCTATATTTATAATTATTTATGGTAATAGCTATATAAGGAATTCTTCTAGAGTATCTAGATATTTATAGAGTACTTTATCTTTCTCTAAATTTAGCTTCAGGTTAGTAGGTAGTTACTGAACAAGAGAAACTCTGCCCTTCTATAATATATTAAGAGTTTACTGATTTAGCTTAAATTCTCGCGCAGTTTTTAAGATATTTAGTTTTTATTAATTTTTAAGGTACTTATAGTAGCAAGTATTTAATCTTTAACTTCCTGATTAAATTTAGCTATATTATGGTGGAATAATGACACGTTGAAATTGGGGATGTGATTTTTATAAGAGGTTGGCCGTTTAGCCTGTCTGGCTGTTTGGCTGGCGGGATCGCGCTAGGAGCGCGATCCCGCAGGTTACTGGAGGGGTCGGTTAACCTTTCTAGTAATTATTAATTAACTTATCTAAAATATAATCCTAGAATAAATAAGCTTTATTATAGCTAAAGATTTTATATATATATTTATTTATTTACTTATTTAATATTATAGAATCCTCTAATTAATAATATTAGATTAAGGAAGCTAGTTTATAAGCTAGACTTAGTTATATATATATATTAGCTACTAAAGATTAAATAACTTCTTTCTATAGTCTATTATCTCTAAATAGATAGATCTATAGAATATATTAATAGTAATATTAAGATATATCTCAGGATCTATATATACTATAGCTAAGATAACTAGTATAATCTACTATCTATAGTAGAATATATCTTAAATATATATATATTTATAATAACTAGAATATTTCTCTTTTTCTTAAATTATAGATATAATCTATTATTATTTAAGGCTATATAGTAGACTAAGCAGTAATTCTATTCTAGAGAAATAAATTAAAAAAAAGGCTCTATTTAAATTATAGATACTATTATATAGAAACTAAAGAAGACTATATAATAAATAAATATATCTCTTTTTTTTATATAGTAAAAATTAAAATAATAAACTAATAAAAAGTATTCTCTTATATTAATATATAAAAAGAATAATTTTATTTAGCTGAACCTGAAGAATATATATATTAACTAACTATATAAGAAATTAGATTAAAAGAATATTAAGTACTATATACTAGAAATTAAGAGAATTTATATAATTAAGCTTAATATTTCTAAAAAAATTTATTCTATATTCTATATTAATCTTATTTAACTAGCAGGATATAATAAACTTTTATTATAATCTTATAATAAAAATCTTTCTCTAGTAATCTAAATAGATAGTAAGAATTAATATATAATAGAATTAATCCTAGATAAGGCCCTTATCTAAAAAAAAAGAAATAAATTAGTAATATAAAAAGAAAAAAAATATAATAGTATTATTTTATAAAATAGTTAGAATATTTAAAACTAATATAAGAATCTATTAAAATACTAATAGATATAATTATTATTAAAATATAGGAAACTAAATACCTAATTAATATAGAAGAGTTATTAACTATTAGACCTACTATAGAAATATAGTATACTTTTATAATATAGCTAATAAATAGATTATTCTAGATTAAATACCCTCTTATACTTAGATTCTAAGTATAGTACAGATAGGATTATAAAAGCCAGGAAATAATATAGTTTAGAATATCTAAATTAAAAAAAAAAGTTACTTACTACTAAAGTATTATAGTATTTTTAATAAATTAAATATAGCTATACAGGCCCTGAAACTACTTAAAAATACTAGTTACCTAGGACTAGTAATTCTAAAGTACTAGAAGTACCTAAAAAAGCTCTTTTATAAAATAAGAGAAGAGAGTATTAAAATTAGCTTACTAGAAGAAAATAGTAAGACTATAAAAGACTAGAAGATTAGAAAGTTATTTAGAGCTAATTATTATAAATAATATCTATAGAAGAGAATAGCTATATATAAAAAAAAGTTAAGATCTTAAATAATATTAGATTTTAATACTAGCCTAAGTAAGATCAGGATTAAATAAATTATAGAAGATATAGATAAAAAAAGCTATATTAAATATAATTAAGTAAATTATAGAAGATATATAAATATAGATCAGGATCTAAATCCTATATATATTATCTTCTCTATGTATAATATTACTAAAATAGAAAGAAAGAGAGGGGTATTATTATAAGAACTTTATTAGAGCCTTACTATTAACTCTATCCTAGGTATTATCTCTAAGATATTAGTCTCAGGTATTAAAGATCACGTGTTTATTCCTGTTAACTATATTAGAACTCTAACAGCCCCTGCATCCTGGTTCTTCAGCTATTCTATCATGTATCTAGTACGCAACTAGCTCAATTCGGGCCTTGCCCTTAACATATATAAGTTTTATAAAATTTAGTAAAGTTATATAGATAGATATTTATTTATTATTAGATAAAGATAACTAAATTATAATAATCTATAATAGTAATATTAAAGATCTTCTAATCTCTATAACTTATAATAACTAGTCTTTTATAATATACTTTCTTTACTAGCTATTAGTAGAAGCAGCTCTTTATATTAATAATTAATATATAATATTTTTTTTAAAGTATATTTAATATTTTTTTTATAATAGAACAGGGTAAAGATCAGGTTTAAAGATTTAATTTAAGTAGTAAATATTAATAATAATATAATTTTTTATAGTAGTCTTACTATTCTTTACTATCTTTTAATAAACTATAAATACTAGATAAGTACTGGAGGTATACCCTGTAGTCTAGTTAATATAATCTTATAAATATAGTTTATCTATAATTTTATTTATAAATTCTTAATCTTTAGAACCTGTATAGTAGATCTTAGATTTTAGTATTTATAATTTCTATCTATTAATTAGAGATATTTTTATTTATTCTAATTTAAGAATATTAGCTATATTTCTTCTAGAGCTATTACTCTAAATATAGTATTTTAATAGGATTATAGAAAACTAGATTACTTAATTATTATCTCTATAGATAAATATATTATTAGGGAGTACTGTAGTATTAAATTTACTATTAAATTTTAATAGTTTAGTTAAGGGAGATTTAAATAATAGTTAATAAATAGAGGATTCCTAGTTAATTACCTTTAAACTATAATATAAATTAGTATCTAGATTATTAATATATAGGAGTTAATTAGGAACTATAAGATTTAATTTAGCTAAGTAGACTATATTTATTAAAAGTTAATAAATAATAGTAAAGTTAATATTAAATACTATTCCTAATTTAGTTTAATACTCTATATTAATACTTCAAGATAGATTAGTTCAGGATTTAATCTATTATAAAATTTAAATTAATAAGCTAATTATAGAGGGTATATCTAGTTTATTAAGTAGATTTAAAAATAAAATTATATTTAGAAAAGAGTTTAGACTTTAAATAAATAGATACTTATTCTAATAAGTAGAATAAAATAATAAACTTACTTACTATATATACTAGAATTTCTTAAATATAATTGAATTTATTTTAAATTTTATCTAGAATTTAAAGGTTCTAATAGAAATAAATAATAATTTATTATATATAAAAATTTAGCTTAAAGTCTTCAGGTCCTATAATATTTATACTAACTAGAAGAGATATCTTAAGATTAGTAACTATATATATATAGAGAGAGATTTTATTTAGGACTAAGTTACTTATTAAAAATAGCTAGTCTAGAAAGTAATTACTAAATTCTACTATTACTAAAATAAAATATTAGAAGCTAATTCTAGAAACTTTAATTATATTAATTTAAATAAGCTTCAGGCCTAGGATTTTAATTAAATCTTAGTTAATAAATATTTTTAAATAGCTAGAATCTAGATAGGCTATACTAAAAAAATTATAATTATTAAACTATATTTCTCTATTAAATATCTCTAGAAATAATACTATTATTTAGCTAATAAAATATAATTAGACTTTAATTCTATAATTAGAATTTTATCTATATAAACTAGATAAAATAGTAAATAAGTTAATTAGTCTATAATATTTTAATAGATAATATTTAAGATATTTAAATAAAATATTCTAGAAGATAAACTCTAAATTATAATTCTAGCAGGTTCCTATAATTTTATCTTTATTAATATAAGTATAAAAAATTTATATATTAGATAAGTTAACTAAGTCTTTAGAAATTTTTTTAAAGAATTTAATTTTATACTCTTTATAAAGTTTATTATAATTAGATTTAATATTAGTTAAGAAGAATCTAGGATAAGCTATACTTTTAAAATATATAATATCTAGTATAGATAAAGAGAAGTCTATTAGAGAGAAACTAGTTAGAACTTTAGCTATCTAATAAAAAAATAGTAAAGAAATACTTAAAGAGTATTTAGACTTACTAGGTTTATTTTAGTTATATAGATAGTATTATTACTATTATTATTCTAATAATTATTCTAGTTCTAGAATTTATAATTATTATTAATATTTAATCTTTAATTTCTTTAATTTAATAAAGCTGAAGCTCTCTAATTAATAAATTTAGTTAGATTCAGGCCTGGATTATCTATTTATAGATATAGAGATACTTACTATAATAGATATTTATATAATACTAGCCTATATAATAAGACTTCTATATAATTTATAACTAGATTATAATTAAAATAAAAAAATTAGAAATTAGGCCTAAATTAATATCTATTTTAGAATCTAAATTAATTAGAACTATTAGCTAGCTAATAATAAATTACTTTATAAAATATAGATTTACTAGCTTAATAGATTTAGTAAGAGATCTCTTATAATTATATTTAATAGTTATATCTCTCTATATATTATATTAACTATCCAGTTATTCTAGGAATTAAGTTTTTATAGTAATAAAAATTAATTTTAGAATATAAATTTAAAGATTACTATCTAGCTTATTTTATATTATAATTAATTAATTATAAGTATCTCTAATATTAGTAGCTTAGGTATTTTAAAATATTTCTTAAATAAAAAAATAGAAAGTTTAATCTTTTTATATATTCTAATATAAGTATAATATATATTAGAGTTTTACTATTACTTTAGTAGTATAAGATTTAAAGTAATTAATAAGTTTAGCTAGCTATCTATTTTCTAGATTTAAATTTTATAGAAATTATTTCTTAATTTTAATAAGCTTAATAGTATATTACTCTAAAACTATTCTATAAAGATAACTATAGATATTAATTTTTATTATAGCTTCTCCCTTAAAAAAAGTAATATTCTATATTTAATTAGTAAAATTATATATATCTTTATAAAAAATTTTAGATCTTTATTCTTTAATTAGACTTTTTAGATTATTAATTTAGTCTAGCTAAAAGTAGCTAATATTCTTAATTTTTTAATAAAATTAGTTAAGTCTAGCCTTTATTAATATATCTATTAAATCTATTTCTATAGTATTATTTTAATAAGTATGACTGGCTAGCCTATTCTAATAAATAAATAAATAAGAGATTTAATATTTAGAATAAAGATCTCTAGTCCTAAAATAATTAGTTCTAGTATTTAATTTATTACTCTATATCTAGATATTCTCTATATAGATTTTCTTATAAAGTTATATATTTTAATCTTATAGGAACTCTTAGAAAATATTATTCTAATCTTATAGATTATATATATAGATTTAAAGTTTACTTTAAATTATATTTTAGAACTAATCTATTATGTAATAGTTCTTTATTTAGAGATTATAATTATATAAATTATCTCTAATATAAGATTTAGTTAATAAAGATAATCTTATAATTTATTAAAAAATTTTTAGAATCTCTATCTAATTAAAAGAGCTGTAAATTTAATCTAGCTTTAAAAGATATAGATTCTAAAGTTACTTCTAGAGATAGTTTATTTAGTAGAACTTATATTATTATAAAATTAAGAGATCAAGATCTTAAATATATCTTTAAAGCTAAAATAGAAAAGCCTTTAAAATAATTAATTTAGAAAAAAAATAGTAACTATCTAATTATAATATTATAACTTTAATAAGTTTAATAGATTTAATAAAAAAAAGATTTAAGCTAGCTTATTAATTATATAGTAGCTTAAATACTTAACTTAGAATATTTAGCTAGAAAGCTTAAAGAAGCTTTTAAAGAAAATATACTCTAGAAATATAAATATTTAATAATATAGCTTAATAATTAAAGAAGGTTTAAATAAAATAACTTAGATTATATATTTCTCTATTCTCTAAGCTCTTTATAGGATAATAGGTCTATAGTCTTACTATAATAAATAAAATCTTAAATTATTATATTTAAGATTCTATAATTAGTATTCTAGTCAGGTAGAAAGTTAAAGAAGAAAGGATTTAGAGATTTCTTAGTATAAATAATTATAAACTAAATAAATAGTAGGATTTTATTATTAAAGTTATTAATAAAGTTAAGCCTGTTCCTCTAGAACTAGTTAATCTAGTAGGCTAATTATATAATCTATAGATCTAGATAGTTAGTAAAAAGGATAGTCTCTAATATAGTAAGGAATTAATTAATAAAAAGTATCTAATTATTTAATAAAGAGAACTTATTAAACCCTAATTATAGAATCAGAAATTAAAATTAAAATATAATAAATAAAGAATAGGAGGTCCTGGTATTCTTAAAGTATCCTTCAGGATATATTACTATTTAATATTAATTATAATAGAAGAGTTATTAATTCCTAGAACTACTTCCAAGGAGGAAGAACTTGACTAACTATTATAACTAAGTTCTGACTAAGGAATAAACGGTTCTCCGAACTGCAGTTCGGGTAACATAGAATCCTTATTTTTTAATAAAAATAAGAATATAAGATAAAAGATATAATTATAAATTATAAATAGAAAAAAAAACTCTAATTTCTAGTTAAGTAATATAAATAGAATAAAAACTATAATATATAGAAACTATTAAATTAAATTAAAGATATTATTATACTAGATAAATATAAAATATACTAGTATCTACTATAGAAGTTTTAAAAAGATCTAGAAGGACTATAGACTATATAAATATATAAATATATAAATATAGAAAAGAGAAGATAATTATTATATAAAAAAATTATCTATAATCTTTATAGAAAGTCTCTTTTAGAAACCTTCTAAGAATATAAAAATCTCTAAAGAAGGTCTTAGCCTAAAGATTTTATTAATTTTAAATAATCTATTCTTAAAGAATTATCTATAGGATAGTATAAATAACTATTATAATAGTTAAAACTAGTATACTAAGTATAAAATTATAGATATTAGATAATATTATATAATATATAGATAATAAATATTTATAAATATTTCTAAATAAAGAGTAAGCTCTAGCTAGTAGTAGAGAATACTATATCTCTAATCTTTTTTATAAAAATAGAAAATATAATAATAGACTATAATCTCTAGAAGATTATAGTTATCTTTAATAACTCTAAATTAAAGAATAATCTTACTAGTAGTAAAGTATATCTGAATAGAAACTATCCTATAGTACTAAAAAAATAAATAAAATATCTTAAATTTAATATTAAAATTAATATATCCTGCTATAAAATTAGATATTATAATATCTAGCTATATAAATAGTATGTTATTCTAAAGAATACTAAATAAGAGAATAAATCTTATCTTATAATAGATATAGATAACAGGCTATAGTAGGAGATAATAGTATAAATAAGAATATTAAAAAATCTAAAAAAAAATTAATAATATAAAAAAGAGAATATAAAATATAGAAATAAATAAATTTACTAGGTTAAAAATCAAAATAAATAATAATTAAATATAGAGACTAGAGATAAATTAATACTAATTTTTTAAAAATAAAAGATAATAAACTAATTATTAACGAAATAATAAAAATAACTAGTTAGTAAATAGTAATATATACTATATAAATAATTACTATATTTATAGTATAGATAATAGCAGACTTCTTTTAAGAAAATATCTAGAAATACTATATTAATAAATTTTTAAGAAATAAGTTCTAGCTAGTAATAAAGAATATCATATCTTTAATCTTCTTATAAAAATAGAAAATATAATAATAGATTATAATCACTAGAAGATTATAACTATTTTTAATAATCCTAAATTAAAGAATTATCTTACTAGTAGTAAGATATATCTTAGTAAAAACTATCCTATAATCCTAAAAAAAATTAATAATATACCCTGAACCTAATATAAAAAATTAATATATTTTATTATAGAACTAGATATTATAATATCTAGCTATATAGATAGTATATTATTCTAAAAAGTACTAGATAAAAAAATATACTTTATCTTATAAGAGATATAGATAAAAAACTTTAATAGAAGATAATAGTATAGATAATAGTAGATTTTTAAAAATATTTAAAAATACTATATTAATAAGTTTTTAAATATAAAAATAACTATAAGGCTAAGTTAATTAGAAAATAATAATAAAAAGACTAAGATTATAGAATAATAATAAAATACTGGAAATAATAATAATAATAGTAATATACTATATAAAATAACTATTAAAGATATTGATTAATATAAAAAGATATATAGAATAATATATTTAAAGTTTAAACTCATTAAATGAATCTCTATAAAGAATTAAATATTTAAAAGTATAAAATAAGGGTATATAATATATAGATAAAACTTTTAATAATAATATTTCTATAAATTTTAAAATAAGATAACTAGTAATAACCTTATTAAATTTATAGAAATTAGAAAAATTTAAAAATTAAATATTACTTTAATTATATAATATATAGCTAAGAAATAGAGATTTAAAGTTCTTATTAATAAATTAATATACTATTATACTAATCTATGATATAGTACTATAAGACTTAATTAAATCTAGAGAAGTATTAATAAAACTTATAAAATTTAAATAGCTATAAAATGAAAACATATTAATAAAGAAATAATGAAAATTTAAAAAAATACTTATAATAATAAGAAATAAGTAGTCTAAAAAAAAGAAAGTTAATAAGAAATAAATAGTTTTTAAAGCTATACTATTACTAGATCTTATATAAATTTATTTATAATAAATACTAGCTATATAATACTATAAACTATACTATTAAAGCTATCTATATCTATTAATAATAATTTACTAACTTTAAATATTTAAAATAGATTTAATTCTATATTTAAGAAGCTAAGCTTAATATTATTAAATTACTTTTTTCTTATTTTATATTTTAACTATAGAATCCATTAAAATTAGCTAATTATAAGAGTATAATTACTAAAAAAAAATAGCTATTATATACTATTATATATAGATATCAGGTAAATATACCTGAGATAAACTATAGCTATCTTATATCTATTATATAATATAGAGATATATATAGTACTACTAGTCCTCTAACTGGAGAACCAGTAATTAGTTTTATAGAATATAGTGACTCACCTTCTAACCGCGTGTATCACGTCTCTATAATCCCTTCAGACCTGCTATATTACTAATGTATTGCGGTCTCACATAATTATAATTATTAAATATATTATAAAAGTAGCTAAATATCTGTTAGACCGCAATATTGATATAGCGGCTCTGAAGGGATTATAGAGACGTGATACACGCGGTTGGAAGGTAGGTGGTCGTATTCAATAGAACTAATCGCTGGTTCTCCTGGCAGAGAACCAGCGGCGCCATATGTGTCTCTGTTATGTGACGGCCGCGAGGCGGCCGCAGTTTGCCTCAGGCACACGTGCCCGGCGCCCGCATGTAGCAGTGCGTAACAATATCTAGCTTTTAAATTTTCTAGTTCTAAATCTATTAAATCAATTTCTATGATTAAAAACCTTATTAATAATTCTAAATCTAAATCTATAAATACTAAATTTACTTTTTAATTTATATATAATCTATACTCTATATATTCTTAAATATAATCTTAGGGTTTTAATTTTTAGTTTAATTAATAGCTACTCTATTATAAATTCTTTAAATTCTAGTCTAAATAATATTTAGTATTTCTATAATATTTAATCTAAATCTAGCGTATATAATCTTTGTTAATTACTCTAATAAAATTAAAAATATACTAATCACTACTTTACTTAATTCTAAGAATAACTTAACTATTAATAATATAAAGAAGATAAATATACTAAATATATTTAAAGTTAATAAACTATTAACTATTAAAATCCTTTTAATAATAATTTTAATAATCCTAATAATTCTGATAGCCCTAACTACAATAGAAATAAGAATAATTATAAAAATATTAATATACTAACTAATACTAATACTAATAATAATTTTATTAAATACTAGACTCTAGGATTAAAGAAATTAGCTATCTCTAGCCTAATAGAATAATATTATTATTAAATAAGCTAGAAATACTATATACTATCAAGATATTAATATATTTATTAATTATATATAGAATATTATTATTTATAAGAATAAAAACCTAGTAAAAGCTAATATTTAAGCTTATAATATAATATTAAATTAGTTTACTACTTAACTTACTAAATTTAGAAAAATTATTATATATATTAAAGACCTGGTTAGCTATCAATAAAGAACTCTAAAATAAATCTAGAGTTACTAGAGAAAGAAGAAATAATAACTTTAAAAAATATCTTAAATACTTTTATTTTAGATTAAATAGCTTAAGATATTAAATAGTATTATTAGATATACTACGAAAATACATAGAAATAAAATTATGAAATAAAAGAGTCTAATATAATATAATATATATTAAATTTTAAGCTAGAGCTTGGTTATTAAGAGCTAAAATAATTTTTTAATATTAGCTACTTTATAGAATCAGTTACTTAAGCTTTTTCTTATTTTTTATATCTTTTATATATTATAAATAAATCTATATTTATTTATATTTTTTTTATATTTAATTTAAGAATTTTCTGTCTAGCTTTTAAATCTATACTATCTCTTTTCTAATAAATAGTTTAAAAATAAATATTATATTTTAATTAAAAAAGAGTAATTTTTATTATTATCATTAGAAAACTCTACTAGATACTATATATAAAAGGATTCTTTAAAATATTGATAGAATCTTTTTTAAATACTTGATTTTAGCTATTATTCTACTTAGTATTAAGATATTAGGTATTAAGAAATAGAATATCTATATATATTTAATAAAGTTCTATACTAAGTTTATTATTAATTATTCTATAGAAAATATTTATAGCAGATTGTATATTTGTTTTATTATAGATTTTATAATTAATAAAATAAGTTTTTTTATTATAAGTTTTATAGTTAATAAAATAGATTTATATAATTTTAATATAAAAATTTTCTTCTTTATAGCTTTCTTATATAAAGCTATTCTAATCTAAATATAGGATATAGCTAGATAAAGATAAAAGAGATAGGAAGAAGTCTCTTAATAAAAAAATATAATAAAGAATAGAAAGAAGAATAGAAAAAGGAAACCTTTTAATAAAAGAAATAAGAATTAACTAAAATACTTAATTAATAGAATATCTATAAGATATAGATATAAAGAACTAAATTATAAATAATTTATCAATAAATATTATTTAAGTAATTAAGAGAACTTTATAATAGCCTAAATTTATTAAATATATATAAAATAATTTACTTTTATATAGGAGAATATATAAATTTATAAATATATTAAGATTCTATTAATAATATTTAATAAATTATATTATATAATAATCTTATATAATCTAAAACTTTTATTAAAAGACTTTTACCCTCTTTACTAAGATTAGTTAAAGTTAATAAATATATAATATTTTATATATTTTTTAATATATTATTTTAAAATATAGTTAGGTACTAGCTCTGTAATACTATTATTTATTTATAATTCTAATAAAAAATACTAAAATTTTTAATCTAGAAAAGAATAAGAATTTTTTCAAGAATATATAAAGATTATTTTGTAATTTAACTAAAAATATTGTTTCTTTGAATTCAATTTATTTGTTTTAATATTATATAGATATTTTTCTTTAAACTTATTCTATTTACTAAATTTTTTAATAGAAGATTTTATATAGGTTCTTTTATAATCTTTTTAATTATTCTATTTAAATAATTGAGACTATTCTTAATATTATTTAATATTCTTTAATAATTAAATACTAATATTTATTATAGTTTTTAATTAATTAATTAAAGTTTTTCTATTAATAATATCTCTTATTATTTCTATATTATTACTACTTAATATTTAAATATATTCTACTTTCATTACTAGTCTATTTACTTTATATTCAAAAAGTAATATAAAATATAAAGTACTAATCTAAATAATATTAAAACTTATAAAATATATTCTAAGTTTTTTTTAAAATTCTAGCTATATAATATAAAGTCTTTTTTATACTTTTTATTATTCGTATTTTAGATAAATTTAAAAAGAAATTAATATATTTTTATATATCTAGAATACTACTATATTAACTAAGCTAGATAAAAAATAAAATGTTATTATAATCTAGAATTACAATATAAAAGACTTAGGGCTTTTTTTCTTATATTAAAAATCTATTTTAAAGTTAATAGATATTTTTAAATTAATATAATAGTGATAGACTATATCCTATATTTATTATAGCTAGACCATATAGTTTTTAGATTTAAATAAATATTTATTTAATATATTGAGCTAGATATTTTATATAATTTAGTATAGTAATTACTCTTATATTAATTTTAATAATACGTAAATTCAAGGCTATATCTATTTTAATAAATAATAATATATTTATATAAAGTCTCTAAGTAAGGATATATCTATTATTTTATATATTATTTAAATCTTTTATAATTTAAGCTAAATAAATGTATATTCTAATAATTTAATAATTATTTAAATTTTAATATATAACTAAAAAGAATAAATACTATATCTAAGATTTAAATCTTAAATTTAATTAAAGTTTACTAAAAAGTTTCTTTACTAGACTAAAGTACTAAAACTAATTAAAATAAAAATATTATTAGTTATATAATCTATCTTTAATATATTAACAATATATTATGGTAATATTTTTTAAATATTTTAATATTATAAAGTATATAATCTTATTCATATATACATTACTTAATATTAATTATATAAGTATTCTAATTGAACAATTATAGTTAGTTTAGTATTCTTAAATAATAAATAAATCATAAAAAAGTTTAAAGAACTAATTAAAAAAAGAAATCTAAACTTAAAGATTATATATATCCAGCACTATTTAATAGTATTAATAGCTATCTAATAGTATATTTATTTTAAAATATTAATTATATAATATATATAGTAATTTATTTATGTTTATTTAATATATACTATATTATAATAATAATATTTATATAAGCTACTAGAATAAAATCTTACTGTAGAAAGTTATAATTAAATACTTCAAAATAAATATATATATTTAAAATATATTATATACTAAACTATATAAGGAAAAGTATAAAATAATTATTTTAACTAATTTAAATAAGATATAGTAGAGCTTATACAAGTCTTTATTTAATTTAACCTAAAAATTAAATACTTGTTAAATATTATTAAATAAAATTAAATTTAAGTTAAATTTAGAATATTACAAAATTATTTTTAACTCAAGTTTATAAAATTAGGTACTATAATTAGTCAAGTTAATTATTTATAACCCTAAACTTGACTAAACTCGATCATATCCAAGTCTATCTCTAGATAATATAAATTTATAAGTATTTATTATAATTAATATATTACTAGTATAGGGTAATAATTAAAGGTATATATATACTTGAGAAGTAGTTATTCTAGATATTAGCTAGAATAAATCATATATTTTAGTTAAAGATATATTTAGGTAAAGAATTTCCTAAATTAATAAATTAATACTCTATCCTAATCTTCTATATTTAGTATATAGATTAATCTAGTATAGACTACTATATTTAAGATATTATTCTATTAGAAGAAAGCTCCTCCTTAAAACTAATTATTAAAGATTATTAAGATTTTTATTATTTTTTTATCTATACTATGATATATAGATAATTATTGAATAAGTATATATCTTAATAGTATATCTTATTATTCTTATTAAATATATTAGTTTTACTAGGGACATCTAGTTTAAAATAGTTTATATTACTAGATTTAATATAGCTCTTAGGAGATTAGTATATTAGCTAATAAGATTAAGTATATTATAAGAGAGCAGGTAGATAGTATAGAGAAATAGAAGAAGTATAGAATATAGATTATAATAATAGTTATTAAGCCTATTATTAAGCCTGATATAGAAAGAGCACTGTATTATAATATATTATCTATATTTAAGGCAGTACTTAATAATATACTTAAGATAAAAAAGAGTAATAGGTAGAGATACAGGTATAGTATAGTTATTAAGATTTATAATGGAAGCTTGGAAGAATAAAGAATTCTATAAGGCTTAAGTAACTATAATATTTACTATTATTTATAATTATTTTATTAAAATTCTAGTAGTAACAGGTACTGCTATTAAAGAATAAAAAGAAAAATTAACTATTATAATAAATTATAGAGATATTAATTTCTATTAGATAATATAGATATATATTTTTTGTAGTTAATACTACTTTATAAGTAGTATAGCTAGATTCTTTTATAATAGTAATTAATTCTTAACTAGCTTTATTAGCTATCTTTCTAATTTATAAATAAGTAAGATCGTTCTATTTATTAATAGAGATAGTAACTCTATAGTAGGAATAATATATATTATTTAAAAATAGCTAGAAGTAAATAGTATAATAAAAGTAAACATCTAGTTAAAAGAGAGTTAGTATTAATAGTTAGATAAAGTATATAAAAATATATTTCAGGTCTAATATTTTCTTGATTTATATAATATAATATTTAATAGAATAGATATACTTCTTATTATTGTAACTAGACTGGCTATTATAGTAGTAATAGTATTTATCGAAATATCATTCAACCATAAAAACCACTAGTGGTATTAGGCTGTCTTTCTATTTATATTTATATACTAATATACCCCTTAGAAAGTTAGCTTAATAGCCCTTATAGAGATAGGTTCTATGATCCTTGATACTGGATTTTCTGACTAGTTGGATTCTGACCCGTGGGTTAACTAATTTTAATAAAGATAGTAGATGGAATATTTACAGCTGTAATTCAACAGTCTAGATAGGGTTTCAACCCACTACCTCAAGGTTTTATAGATAACTAACTTAGGCTTATAACCTATTAAAATACTATTTAACTATAAAAACCACTAGCAGTATTAGGCCCTCTTTCTATTTGTATTTATATGCCAACAGTATTTAGTAGTATTAAGTATCCTATAATTTAAATTAATTTAATAATTATTAGCTCTGCTAGTTTAGATAGTTTGGAGATTATTTTATTTAATAATTTAATAGCTTTAAATTTAATAAAATCCTTCTAGAATTTAATATTAGTTATTAGATTATTAAAATACTTAATAACCACTTTAAATATATAACTAGGAATTAAAATATAGAGTATTTAATATTATAGTCTTGCTAGTCTTAATATTTCTTAGATTTAAAGTAGATACTAATATTAATATTAATCTTAATCTAGATTAAGTTTACTCTAGTTCTAGCATAGGGAATTTTTTAGAGTATATAAATTAATAAAGTTAAGGAGGAAGTTTATTTAGAAATATTAAAGTATTTTAGTATCTAATTTAAAAAGAATTATAAGATCTATATGGCTAGTTTCTCTAGATCTAATATTAATAAGATTAGGTTAAGCATTATTTAAAGCTTAGTATTAATTCAGTAAATTATAAATTATGTAGATAAGATAATAAAGTATATTAGTAAATCTTTAAGATATAGGTAATTTAGTAATTAGAAGCTAACTTATTTAATTAAATATATTTAATTAAGTAAGCCCTAGAGCTGAGTAGAATATATAATACTATATTAAATATATATAGTAGGAATAGTTAAATAGAGATAATATGTATAAGAATATTAGATTATATTAGAATATTATTAGATTGGGTATATTATAGTATATAAGATAGAATATATAGGAATCTTAAGATTCATATTATTTAATCTTAATATAGAGAGTATAGTTAGATTAATTTATAATAATTCTTTATAAAGTAAGCTTTACTAAGTAGTAGGTAGAGATTATTATTAATTTTAGATTAGATACAGATTTTAAAAAATTATAAAATTATAATATTTTATTTCTTTTAGACTTTATTAGTAAGCTTAGATATACTACTATATATAAGAGTCTCTATAATTTAAATAAATCATATATTTATTACTTAATAAGAAGATATCTCTTCTTGGAGTTCTCTGCTGTTGGCTAAACCTAAATATATGTGAAGCACGCGGTGGCGGTATGGTATGACAATAATATTCAGCCCTTAATAATCTATATAAAGTCTTAGGTTACTATCTTTCTTTAATATAAATAGTACTAGTATCCTATAGAAACTTTTTAATAATTTAATCTAGTTTTTTTTAATATCTTAACTATATATTTATACAAAACTTAGAATTTCCTTAAAAATGGAGAGTATATTAGCTTTTATAGAGGTTTCTTATCTAGTTCTAGTTTAATAATACAGTCTTATATATAGTATTATAGAAGTAAACTTCTTTCTTTAGAAAAATATTCATAAAGTTAAGATATGTCTTAGAGATTACTGGTTCCTGTTATGTACTACTAGATGCGGGTGCCAGACATGTATACCTGAGATAAACTACAGCCGCCTTATAGCTATTATATAATATAAAAATATATATTATACTACTAGTTCTTTATTAAGAGAAGTAGTAATTAGTTCTATAGAATATAAGATTAATATTTTATTAATAATATATTATATCTTTATAATTCTTTAAAAGCTATTATATTAATATTACAGGCTTATAAGTCTAATTACTTATCTTTTAAAGTATTTCTTATAGATCTAGAACTTTATAAATAAATAATTATATCTATACAATTGAAGTAATTACCTGTTAAATTTACTAGATATATAACTTATATACTCTAGAAATACCTAAATAACTTTATTACTATCTATTTTAATAAAATTATTATGTGTTCACATGAATGGTAAGTATGTCATTTACCATGTGATGGATTATATATATGTACCTTAGGATTGGGGCAGTTAAGCTATATGGTTAGGTTTATATATCACTGTAATTAATAAGACTACTAGTGAGTAGTCTTATTAGATCTCTTTTAGTCTATAGATATAATTATAGAATTATAGTTAGTATATATATTATATTAAACTACTTACTACTATAGGCAGCCCTTCCTAATTAGGTTAGACCAGAATCTCAAAAACCTCGGGTTTAATTCCTGTAGTAAGAGATCTAATTACATAGAAGATAATCCTATAGTAAAATCTTTACTTAGTAATTATACCTATATAATTACTTACGAAGTAGGATTTTAGTGGTTCTATATAAAATCTATTATTTTTCTATTCCTATATAGAGATTAGGTAATTGATGACTAATGGTAGTTATAGAAGTACTATAAGAAAGAATTTATAGATTTAGAAATAATCATAATTATATAAAAATATATTATAGAAATTACTATAGGATAAATATTTTAAATAAAAGGTTAATTTAAAAATAATCTTAATTTTAAATTAAAATTAATAGGATTTATTTAAGCTATAGATTTAATAATTCTAGAGAAATATTATAACTTCATAAATATTTTTTTTTTAAAAATAAGTAGCATTATTCTTATAATATTATAAATAAAACTATATTATTAAGCTAGAACTAGATAAGAGATCTTTATTAAGATTTATATATTCTCTATTTCTAAGAAAACTATAAATTTTAAAACTATAAATTTTATATAAATATATAATTAAAAGAATAAAGAGACTAGATTAGATTATTAAAAAGACTTTATAAAATACAAGTATTATTTATATTAAAGAATAATAGTAACTTAAGACTTTATATAAATTATTAAAAACTAAATATTATTATTATTAAGAATATATATCTACTATTATTATTAGATAAAACATTAGACTATTTAAATACTACAAAGATCTTTATATAACTTAATTTATATAATATATATTATTAATTATAGTTTAAAAAAGGAGGTAAGTAATTAATAATATTTAAAAATATTTTAAAATCTTTAAATATTAGATTATATTATTTAGATTAATAAATATATTTATAAATTTTTAATATTATATTAATTATATACCAGGTAACCTCCTGGATATTATTTATATTATATATCTTAATAATATTATTATATTTTTAAAGAATAAGAAAGAACATGTTATATATATATATATGTAATTTTAAAATAATTATAAAACTCTAAATTATATATAAAAATATGTAAATATATATTTTATATAAACTATATTAACTTCCTAGGATTTATAGTAACTATAAATAGTATAGAAATAGAACTTAAATAATTTATAATAGTAATAGACTAGCTAGTATTATATAATATAAAAAAATTTAATTATTTATTAGATTTACTAATTATTATTATTAATTTATCTATAAATTTAGTAAAATTATAATACTTTTAAATAAGATAATAAAGAAAAACATGGAGCTATACTTTCTATTAAAAAATAAAATATTTAAAATATTCTAGAATTTAAGAATATCTTTTTAAGCTTTTATTATAATACTATAACCCTATATTATCTATTAAAATCTATATAAATATATTAGAATACATAATTTTAAGTATTTTAAGCTAGAAATTTAAAAGTAAAAACTAGTATCTAGTAGGTTTTTTATTTAAAAAATTAGAAAAAATATAAAAATATTATAAAACTTATAATTATGTTCTTTACTATAGTAGATAGCTTTTATAAATAATATTATTATCTTAAAGATAGCTTATATATTATTAAAATATATTTAAACTATAAGAACTTATACTAATTTATAATAATTAAAATATTATTATTATATTAAATTTATTAGACTAAAAGACTAGCTATATTTAATTTTTAGATTTATTATATTATAAAAGAGAAAAACCCTATAGATAGTATAAATAAATATGTAAATTATAAATCTATAAAAAAAAAGAAAATATATAAATAAACTATATTTTTAAATATCTATAGAACTAATTTATTAATATAGAAATTATAAAAAATAAGTTATACTTAAATATATATATAATATTAATTAAGGAAAATATATATATGAAGAAATTACTAGTAAGCTTACTAGAATTATTTAAAATTAATTAAAAATATAATAAAATAATAAAAAATATTAAGAAATAAGGAAAAAATATAGAGAATAATAAAATATTATACTAGATAAATTTATATACTTTATATAGAAATTCTTAAGACTAATTATAATAATCTATAAGATAGATATATAGATAGAAAAAGAATAATAGAAATTATTAAATATAAATACTACTAGTCTAAAATATATAAGTCAATAAGAAGTATATTAAAAAATATAATTTATATTAAGAAAAGATATATAATACTATATCTTTATAATAATAGATTATTAAATATATATTTTATATTTTATATATAAAGAATATCTCTATAGAAGGCCTAGCTATAATCCTAATTAAATATATATATTAAAGTTCTAAGTGATATAGTTAGTAATAGAGATAGTATTTTTATAAGTATATTTTAGTTAATATTTTATTATTATCTTAATTCTAGCTTTAAATTAAGTATTATATATTATCCATAAATAAATAGATAAACTAAGTATTAAAACTAGATACTTAATTATTATATATATATATATATATATAAACTAGAATTAGGATAACTAGCTAAAATAGCTATTAATTATATAATTTATCTATAGTAAAATAATAAAAAAGATATAAATAATAGTTTTATATAGTTATTAATAAGCTATTAATTATAATTTTAGATTAATATTAAAATTTCAAAGAATATACTAGAATAAATTTAAAAATTTAAAATAGACTATAATAGACTAGTAACTATAAAAATTAGTTAAGATAATAAAAGCCTAATATAATAAGAAATATAAAAATATTAGATTTATAATAGAAGACTTTATAATATTAAATATAAAAAATATTAATTAAACTAGATTAAACTATAAACTAAATACTAAATATCTAGATCTCTTTCAAATTATATATATCTAGTACTAATCCTATAAATTATATTTAGATTATAACATATAAAAATTATGAGATTATATTAAAAATATTATTATACTAGATAAATATAAGATATACTAGTATTTACTATAGAAGTACTAAAGAAAAAGATCTAGAAATGCTATAGATTATATAAATATAGAAAGAGAAGATTATTACTTTATAAAAATTATATATAAACCTTATAGAGAGCCTCTTTTAGAGACTTTAAGAATATAAAAACCTTTAAAGAGTATCTTAGCCTAAGGATTTTATTGATTCTAAATAACTAAATTTACTCTTAAAGAAATATCTATAAGATAGTATAAATAACTACTAAAATAACTAAAACTAGTATACTAAGTATAAAATTATAGATATTAGATAATATTATATAATATATAAATAGTAAATACTTATAGATATTTCTAAATAGAAAGTAAGTTCTAGCTAGTATTAGACGGTATTATATCTCTAATCTTCTTATAAAAATAAAAAGTATAATAATTGACTATAATCTTTACAATATTATAGTTATCTCTAATAATTCTAGACTAAAGAATTATTTTATTAGTAATAAGATATATCTTAAGAAAAATCATCTTATAATTTTAAGGAAAATTAGTAAGATATCTTAAATCTAATATAAAAATTAATATATTCTATTCTAAAATTGGGTACTGTAATATCTAGCTATATAGATAGTATATTATCTTAAAAAATACTAAATAAGAGAATAGATCTTATTTTAAAAGAGATATAGATAGTAAACTATAGCAGGAGATAATAATATAAATAAAAATATTAAAAAAGATAAGAAGATAATTAATAATATAGAAAAAAAATATAAAATATAGGGATAAGTAAGCTTACTAACTTAAAGATTAGAATAAATAATAATTTTAGTATAGTAACTAGAAATAAACTAATATTAATTTTTTAATAAGATAAAAAAAACTAATTTTTAAAGAAATAATAAAAATAATTAATTAATAGATAGTAATATATATTATAAGTAATTATTATATTTATAGTATAGATAATAGTAGATTTTTTTAAAGAAAATATTTAAAAATACTATATTAATAAGTTTTTAAATATAAACATAATTATAAGATTAAACTAATTAAAAAATAGTAATAGAAAGACTAAGATTATAGAATAATACTAAAATACTAGAAATAATAATAATAATATTAATATATTATAGAAAGTAAGATAACTACTAAAGATACTAATTAATATAGAAAAATATATATAATAATATATTTAAAGCTTAAATTAATTAGATAAATTCTTATAAAGAACTAGGTATCTAAAAGTATAAAGCAGGAAAATATAATATATAAATAAAATTTCTAATAATAAAATTTCTATAAATCTTTAAATAAGATAACTAGTAATAAGCTTATTTAAATTATATAAATTAAAAGGGTCTAAATATTAAATATTAGTTCAATTACTTAAGATATAGCTAAGAAATAAAGATTTAAAGTTTTTACTAATAAATTAATATACTATTATACTAATTTATAATATAGTATTATAAGATTTAATTAGATCTAGAAAAGTATTAATAAGATTTATAAAACTTAAATAATTATAAAATAGAAAGAAATTAATAAATAAATAATAAAAAGAAAAAGAAATACTTATAATAGTAAAAAGTAAGTAATCTAGAAAGAAAAGAAAAAAAAAGTAAATAAGAAATAGATAATATTTTAAAACTATAATATTACTAGATTTTATATAATTATATCTATTTATAATAAATATTAGCTATATAGTACTATAAATTATACTACTAAAGCTATCTATACCTTTTAATAATAACCTACTAACTCTAAATATCTTAACTTAATTCTATATTTAAGAAGCTAAGCTTAGTATTATTAGATTATTCTCTTCTTACTTTATATTCTAACTATAAGACCTATTAAAATTAGCTAATTATAAGGATATAATTATTTAGAAGAGAAAATAACTATTATACTCTACTATATATAGATACCAGGTAAGTATATCTAAGGTAAACTACAGCTATTTTATGGCTATTATATAATATAGAAATATATATAGTACTACTAGTCCTCTAATAGGAGAACTAGTAATTAGTTCTATTAAATATATCTATCTATCTTCTAACCGCCTGTATCATGTCTCTATAATCCATTCAGAACCGCTATATTAGTATTGCGGTCTCACATATATACCAAACTACTAGCTTATTCTTAAGTTAAGATTATTATATATCTATAGAAGCTATTACTATCTAGCTATAAATTGATATTAATTTCTATTAAAAATTCTATTATTAGTAACCATGAAATAGCTAATAAGATCTCTATTTATAAATATTTAATTAATAATAAGTTTATATCTATTAAAGTAATTAATAAAAGTTCCACTTTTATATTAATTAGAAGATATATCTAACTTAGAATTCTATTAAATAATATTACTATATATTATATATAAGTATAATCTCTTATTAAATAACGTAATTATTTACTTGATTAATTCAATATATAGATTGAAGCTAATAGCTCTAATATTAGTATAGTTAATATTTCTAAAAAATAAATAAATAGAGATTCTTATAAAACCTAGATAAGAATAATATTTACTATAACCTTATATTTACTATATAGGTCCAGTAGATAAAATTATAATTAATAAAATATTTAACTTCTTTATAAATTAAAGAAGATAGAAACTACTATTAATTATATATCTACTAGATTTCCTATATTTATAGTTTAGTAAGCTATTTATAATTTTTATATTAATTAAATAAAATAAAAAGGCTGTATACATTATAATTAGTCTACGTAAAATAAATAAAGAATCAGAACCTGACTATTACCTAATACTAATATAACAGAATATTATTAATCTTATCTATAGATATCAGTATATCTTTATTATTAATACTATAAAGTTCTTTTATTAATAGTTTATTAAGAGATCTTACTATAATTAACTTATTATAATTTTTAAACATAAGTTAAATCTATTATATTTTTTTTTATAAATCTTAATCTTAGTAGAAATCTACTATTAGCTAACTAAGCTTAAAGTTTTTATTTTATCTAGATTTTATATAGGGGCGTGTTATACGCACACCTTGACTGCTCCGCACACCCTTATTAGCTGCATGCATACCTCAGCTGCTCTACATACACCTCTATTAGCTATATATATACTATTTAAAGACTCTTTAAGCTCTATTTAAATAAAATAGCTATACTTTAATTAAAAAAAATAGATTCTTAGTATAGCTCTATTAATCTTACAGGATCTATCCAGGCCTGAATAAAATAGATACAGTTTTTAAATTTAGATATAGGTTTATTTAGTTATTAGATTCTAGGTAATAGACTTAATAGATTAATAACTAATCACTACCTTAACTTTAATAATATCTAAATTTAGTAAAAGTAATAATATTAAGATCTCTGAAGAGAATTTAAATATAGATAAGTTAAAAGATTCTAATAAATCACTGAATAAATATAATACTAATCTAATTAAGTAAATAGATAATTATTAGTATTATAAATTAATTAATATAATAGTTGCCTGATCAGATTTAGTAAATTATAACTGATTCTTGGTAGTTAGTATTTTAATATTAGCTAAATTATTATAGGACCTATACATGACTGCTGTACTCTCAGGTTATATAACTATTATAGGGAAGCTTTCACGTGAGATTATAAGCTAGTATACTAACACGTGACTAAGGGTGTACATATAGCCAATAGGGGTGTGTATAGAGTGGTCGAGGTGTGCGTACAGCACGCCCCTTTATATAAAGCTAAATATTTAATTAAAGCCTTAAATTACTCTATTATTATTTATATTAATTATACTTTAATTACTAATATAGTAAAGTATATCTTTATAAATATTATTACTCTAGAAAAATTAAACTTATATTTAATTTAAGTATTCTAGTATATCTAGTAATTCTACTTTCAGATCTTTTACAAATCTAGAAAAAAAATATAATTATTAATACTCTCTCTTATTTATATATTGAATATTCTAATACTAATATTAATTAAGATACTAATTTTAATAGCTTATTCAATATTAACATTTACTATATTAATATATTAATTAAATTTAGTAAAAACATTAAATAATATAATATTTAAGAATATACTAAAAATATCTATAGTAAGCTTATTATAGAAATACTTTATTAAGATTCTAATATAAAACTTCTCTATTTTAAATAAGATAGTCTACTCTATAACTTAAATATTAAATTATAAATTCTAATATTATTCAAGATTAATAGCTATTTTGATCTTAAACTATATATAAAAAATTATTTAAAATAATCTATAATAAATATAGCTATTAAGGTCTTAAATATTATCTTTATATACAAGGTTTTACTCTATACTAAAAAGATATTATTTATATTTCTTTATTTAATAATATTCTATATACTAAACTAATAATCCCTATTATTATAAATTTTATAGAAACTTATCTTTGTTTTCTATACTTATACTATTTGATACTATTATTATAGACTTTATAACTTATGTATTTATACTTAATCCAATCTCAATACTCTACTTATGATAATTAATAAATTTATTAAATATATTAGTTTATTTGCTGGAAATATTAAATAGTACTATTTAACTATATTTTACTTCTAAATTAATAGTTAATTAGAATATATAATTTAAACTATTAAAACTATATTTTATTATAGATACACTAAAGATCTATACTAGATTAATTAATTATCCTGAGTTATTTTTATTATTAACTTATTATTAAATAATATTACTAGCTAAATACTATATATATTATTTTTTAATATTAATATTTACTATAATAATTATTAAGATTTATTTTTATATAAAACTTTATTTTTTATTTTAATATTAAGAAGCTATAAACTTTATTATAATATAAATAGAGTATATTTATAATAAAGACTATCTATCTATTCAATTTAAATTTAGAGATAAAGTTTATATATAGATATATTATTATTACTAGTTTTCTAATTATTCTATTAAAAAGTTTAATAAATAATCTAATAATTTATATACGATTAGTAAATATATTAAATATTTTATTTATAAACTTAAACATTTTTTTAATACTAAAGTATATTCTATATTTTTTATTATCCAGTTTAAATTTATAAAATATAAAAATCTTCTTAGTAATCTTTATTATTAGTAGCTTATCAAATCTAATATTATTAAAGATAAATATTTTTTTTAATAAATATTATATTTATACAAGTTAAAAAACATATTTAATATCTATGATATCTTATTTACTAGATTAAATATAGATCTTATAATAACTAGTAGTTAGATGTCAGATAAGGTCTGCTAATCCTTCTTAAGTCTGTTTAGTCTTAAGAATATTCTATAATCAGGTAGAAAAGAGTCCTTAGTAGGTCTATTAATTAAAGAATAAGAGATATATAAAAGTGTATCTTAAAAGATAGACTAGCTTTATTTCTAAGAATAATAAATATTAAATAAAACTTCTAATTATAGTAGTAATAACAATCTTTAAATATTTAAATAATTATATTCTCTAATTTACTATATTAAAGTATCTACTTTATTATACTAAATTTTTCTCTTTATTATATTAAAGCACCTGCTTTAATCCTAATCTTATTTTATAATAATATTATATTATCTAATATAACTAGTCTAGAATATCATATAACTCTATTATAATATAATTCAATATTAATAAGATAGAATTATTAGCTACTAGCTTCTACTTTCTTTAATAATCTCTCTTTCTTAAGGTCTTTATTTCTAAAAATATAATAAATAATATATTCTAGATAAAAAATAATATTATTTAATTCTCTTTTTTATTAAATATCTTAGTATTAATTTATAGTATCTTTAAAGTCTAGTATTTATAATTAAAATTTTAAATATTAAATTAAAAAAATAGCTTTATTATAGTTATCTTCTATACTCATTATTTTTAGTTAAATAAGAAATATATAAAATTAGATAATTTAAGTTATTATAAGAAGTATATTTATACTTATTAAAAATATATTAATTTTTAACTAATATTTTTAGATACTAAATAATAATAATTAATTTAGATTTAATAAGATCTTTATTTAAAAGAATTCATAATTTAAAAAAAGATAGAAAAGCTTATAATTTACTTAAAAAATATTTTAAAAATAAAAATATTTTTTTAATAATATACTACTAATTTTATCTTATATAATCTTAAAAAAGTAAAGAAATTAGAAAAACTAAAGAAAGAAAAAAATAATAAAAAAAGATAAAGAAATAGATTTATTAGCTTAAGATTAATAAAATCTATTCTTTACTTTTTATTATTTTTTAATTTATATTATTATTATAGTCTTTTTATCTTTTATATTTAATATTTTTTTTAATTAAATAGCTTTTAACTAATTCCTTACTAGTATTCCTAAATTTTTTTAGAATAGTTAAAGTATCTAACTAGCTTCTATATATTATTCTTATATAAATAATAAATCTATTTAATAAAATAATAGAGTTATTCTTATTTTAATATTTATTTTAAGGTTTTTTTTTTAATTTTATACTTTTCTTTAATATTAATTATTTTATTATTAATATTTTCTAGATTTACTATTAATTAAGTAGTAATATATAAAATACTAGATAAACTTATATTTTTATTAATAATATTAAATAGGAATTATTATTTATAAATTTCTTCCTAATTTTAAATAGTCTATATTTTATAATATTAATTTTATTATTAGATTATTTACTTTAAATATTAAAATTCTTTTTTTTTATTATTTATTATAGTAAATTTTTTCTTTCTCTTTAAGATATATTCTTATATTTTTTGTTATAACTAAATTTTATTTTCTCTTTTATCTATCTAATATCTTCTATAATAGATTTATATAGTATATCTAAATATAAAACTTATATTAATATTATTTCTAATTATTCTTTAGCTAGTAGTATTTTTTAATTTATTTTAGAATTATACTCTAGATTTATAATATAAGATATAATATCTATTATAGTATTTTATATATTATTAATAATAAACTAACTATATTATTAGTAGTAATTTAATTTAATTATCTTAATTATAGTCCTGATAATATTATAGATACTACTTAATTAAAATTATTTTTTTAGTTTATCTATCTATTTACTAGTAATTAGTAGTTAATAGATTATATATTATTTTATAAATCTTTAATATTTTCTAAAATTTTAATATAAATAGCTTATCTTAATTAAATATAATTTATTAATATAATTCTATTTAAATAAATACTTCTCTTAATAATAGTAATACTAGTTATTCTATAATAATATCTTATCCTACTAGCTAGATAATAGTATATTTAGTTGATTTATATATTATTATAATTATATTAGTATAGGTAATTCCTGTAATATAATCTTTTAATAATAATAATTCTTAAATAAAACCTATTATAATACTTTTCTATAGTTTTTCTAGTATCTCTAGTATTTATATTTTTTTAAATAATTAGTAATATACTAGCTTATTTTAGTTATATTCTTTATATTATATAATATAATCTTAGATTTATTAATATATTTATAGAAAGTAATATACTTATTAAACTTTTTTTATTATTTATTTAATTCCTTAGTATTCTTTATATAATAGATTATAATACTATTAAATTATTTTTTTAATTATATTATTAGATACTATAATTACTTTATATAATAATTCTATCGGGTGAGGCATCCGGCTAATAAGTCAAGGGTATCTCCAGTACATGACCTATCTTATAATATTACTAACTACTAACCTTTATAGCTTTAATATTACTAAGTATTTTAGTATTAATAAATTCTATTCTACTTTTTAAAATATATACTATAGAATCTTTAATTTTTAAGATATTAATTTTTTACTCTCTTTTAAATTAAATTATAAACTTATAATTATTATTATTATAGCTAGTTAAATATTTTAGTATATTAAAATTTATTCTAGTCTTTCTTTAATAGATTAGTCTCTAGATTCTTAATATTAATTATATAGTCTAGTTATTAGTTTAATATATTAGTAGTAATATTTTTTTCTATTAATATATTTAATTTTAAATTTAAATTTTAAAAGGTTTTAAGTCTATTATACTTATTATTTAATTAGCTCTTTAAAGATTATAAAATATATTAGATTTTTATAATTTATTTATATAGTTACTTCTTTCTCTATTTTTTAGAGATAATATTTCTACTATTTAAATTCTTTTATAATTATAGATATCTTTTAATTATAGATATTATAGTTTTATTTAAGTTAGCTATCTTAAATAAAAGATAATAAATTATAATTTTCTATCTTTTTTTATTTAAATACTAATTTAATAGCTTCTCTAGATATATCTATTTTTATCTATATTTTTCTTTTTAGATTAAATAATATAATAATAGATAAGACTTTAATTAATTACTTTATTATTTTAAATATTTCTTATTCTTTAATTCTTTATATAAATAGTTAATTATTCTGTAGAGCTTTATAATTAGTTATAGTCTTTAAGTATTTAAATATATATTATTATATATATCTAATAATTCCCAGGAATTTATATACTTCTTTTGTATTTTATAATATAGATTAATTAAATATTGTTTTAGACTTTTCTAGTAAGATTTTCTATTCTTTTAGAGTAAAGATTATTCCTAAATATTTAATCTATTCTATATTAAATTTATATTTTTAATACTTAGAATTAGACTAGTATTTATTATTTAAATTATAATTTTTATATATATACTTTATATTTTCTAGGGTTTTTAAATAAATAATAATATTAAATTAAATAATAATAAAGTTATTTAAGTACTTCTAGAGTATATAAATTATATATCTAGTAAATTTAGCAGGTAATTACTTTAATTCTATAAATATAATTATTTATTTATAAAATCTTAAATTAATAAGAAATACTATTTCTAGATATCTTATTTATTTATAGGTTATAGTAACTCTACTAGATATTAAAAATAGTTATAATTTTAGTATCTTATAGTAAATCTCTCTTTTATTCTATATAAAGTATCTTATTTATATTATTAATAATTATATTTTATATTTTATTATTCTTAGATATAAATTTATCTTTTAAGAATATTAAGAATCTTAATTTTTAGATATATTTTATTTATAGAAATTTCTTTATAAATTCCTATTTAATCTTTAATTTACCTTAGGATTTCTAAAATTATTTAATCTAGTTAAAGATAGCTTCTAGTTATAGGGATATTCTAGCTTTATAATAAGCTTTATATTAAAATAATTAATAATTAGATTTTATAAAAAATTTAATAAACTTATAGTATTTTACTAGTAGCTTTTCTTTAATCTTTATAAATTTTTTTTATATACTTTTTTTAGTTTTTATTATTTACTACTACTATAAGTTTTCTAAATATTTATTATTCTATTCTTAACTTTAAGATATAGTATTATCTAGTCTTTTTTTTATTTTATTAATTAATTTAATTTCTTAGATTTTTTAGATTATTTATAATTAGTAATCTTATATAATAACTTATTTTATTAATTAATTAATATCAGGATTATATTACTATAACTATATTATTCTAATAAATTTATTATTCTAGCTTTCTTATATTAGAATAAGTTTAAAGATAATCTCTTTTATATATTCTCTAGACTATAATATTAATTTATTAGTTTATAACTTTAGTTTTTTATATAGGAGTCTTTTCTAAAGCTATATATTTTTTTAATATTTCTAGTTAATTTTATAAATATTCTTTTCTTTTTTATAAACTTCCAGCTAATAAATTATTCTAAAACTCTTAAATCTAGTAGAATTCTAGTATATATTCTATTAATTATTATATAAATAATAATTAAGATTTTATTTTCTATAGTAGTAAATTAAATCTTTAGTTAATATATATTATAATATCTTTATTTTATTTATTACTATTTTTTCTAATTCCTTTTTCCTTTTATCTTTTATAAAAGATAGTAAAAATCATTAATTACTTAATAACTATTTTAAAGTATTATAATTAAAGTATTCTAGCTTAGTTTACTAATATTTATATTTTAGATTTTTAGTTAAGTATTAGTAGTTTAATAACTATATTATCTTTAATTCTTTTAGATACTAATCTACTAAGTATTTATTCTAAAAGTATTATATATATCTATTATTATAATAGAGTAACTAATATATTTTATAATAAATAAATAGATTTATTATTAGGTAATAGATATAGATATAATTCTATATATAATCTAATATTCTATTATATAGTAGGATTTAACTAGTATTAGTTATTTATTTATATTCTTCTATAAGTTATAAGTTTTATTACCTATATTTAGGATATTTAGTAAGGATCTATTATTAGTAATAGTTATATATTCTAATATAGTCTTATTATATTTATATTATTTCTTTCTAGTAGATTAAGTATACTAGTATATAATTATTTTTTTTTATTTTTTAAGAGTTATTTCTTTATTTTTAATAGCTTTTTTTTTATAATTCTTTAATTCCTTATTAGTTAATTTAATAATATCTATTATTATTAACTATCTATAAAATTTATTAGTTAGTAAGAAGATTTTATTTTCTTTTATTATAGATTTATCTTTTAATTATTCTAAGGTACTTTATTTAGTAATATTTTATATAATTATTAAACTAATCTATTCTTTAGACCTATAAAGTATTCTTTATATTCTTTATATTCTTTATATTCTTTAATATTATTTATAATAGCTATAAATTATTATAGTTTTACAAAGTTTTTATGATTAAATTCTTTTATACTAAAATTAAATTTTTTTTTTCTATTTTTCTTTATCTATAAGATTTATTTTAATTATATATAATAGTACTTAAAATACTTATTTAGTATTTACTACTTTTATTTTTATTTTCATATTATTTTTATTTTATCCGGTAGTTCTAGAGATATTTTCATTATTTAAAAATATTTTTTCTATAGACTTATTTATTATATAAATAATATTAATTTATAAGTTATAGATAGCTAGTCTATTATTCTTTTATTTTTATTAATAATTTTTTATTATATACTTAAATTTTATTATATTTAAAGTATTTTCTAGTAAATTTTTTTTTCTTATTATTTTTCTAATTAATTAAACTAATAATAGTAATATTTAGTTATATCTTAATATCTCTATCTTAGTTTTTTTAATATTACTTTTTAAATTAATTTATTTTTAACTAGTTCTATCTTTTTTTTATAATATTATTTAACTACTTAGTTCTTAATTCTAGATATTATATTAATTATTCTATTAAGAGTATTAGGTTTCTCTAGTATATATATTATTATATTCTTAATTTCTAGTTTAAGAACTTAATAATATTATAACCTTAATTAATACTTTAACTTTCTAGTTAAGATTTAATATAATTTAGTAAAACTTTAAGATAAGTTTTTAATACTTATTTTTATCCTTACTTTAGTATATATATATATTATCCAGTAATTTTTATAGTATTAGAATTATTAAAAACTTTACTAATTTATATCTTAAAGTTCTTATAACTATTAAAGATAGTATTAATTAAATTCTTTTTATTAGACTAATTAGGATCCTCTTAAAAAATCTTATATATATAGCTTAAATTAATTAAATACTAGTCCTTAAAGATAAATTCTAGTAAATATAATCTTATCTAATTTATCTATATTAAATAGATTATTAATCTAGATATCTATATTTATTAAAGTTAAGTATTATTTCAGAATAAATTATTTATTTTTAAATACTTTAGCTTTATTAGGTTTAATTCTCTTAAAAGCCTAAAGTAACTAGATCTAGTTTACAAGTCTAGTAATAATATTTTTTATATATTCAAATTTATTAATAAGATTAGATATCCTAGATATAGTACTAGCAGCAGTCTTAGATAAAGATATTAAAGTATTTAATATTAGAAGAAGATATTCTCTTTTTATTTAAATTAAAGATCTATTATTATTAAATAAGGTCTATTAATTCTTCTCAAGTCTAGTTAACCTTAAGAATATTTTATACTTAAGTAGAAAAGAGTTCTTAGTAGGTCTATTAACTAAAGAATAAAAGATATATAAAAGTATATTTTAAAAGATAGACTAGCTTTATTTCTAAGAATAATAAATATTTAATAAAACTTTTAATTATAGTAGTAATAACTATTTTTAAATATCTAAATAATTATATTTTTTAATTTATTATATTAAAGTACCTACTTTAATCCTAGTCCTATTATATAATAATATTATATTATCTAATATAACTAGTCCAGATTATCCTGTAGCTCTATTATAATATAATTAGGTATTAGTAAGGCAGAACTATTAGCTGTCAATGTAATTCCCGGGTGAGTCAAGCACCCAAGCGAGTCGCGCATCCTATCAAAACTGATTATACTTAGAAAACTTGAAGCTATCCTTAATAACTAAAATATATATATTTTATTAAAAACTAAATATTATAATAATTAGGATATCTAACTCTTATATATCCCTAAATATTATATTTAGAATATATTAATAGAGCATGTCTTAGTATTATTAAAGATAAAGATATAGAACTTGCTAAGAGACTAGTAACTTTATTAAAATACTTCTCTATTAAATAAGATCTCTAGCTTCCTGTATAGAAAGATCTTTATTAAAAATTATTTAATATTTAGATAGAGATCTTTTTTACCTTTTTTTTAGTTTATAGTATAAAGATTATAGTTTTTCTTTATAAGCTTTATATCATTATCTAGTACCTTTTTATAACTATTTATTATATATTATAATATATTTTTTAATAATATTAAAGAGCTTTAAGAATCTCTTTTAAAATACTTTTTTATTAAAGATGTTTTACTACTTAAAAGAGATATAATAATAGAAAATAAGATATTTAACTTATTTAATACCATTTCTTAATTAAATAGGTAGAGATTCCTATGGTAATAAAGCTATTTTAAATATTTTAAGATTTAAAGACCTCCTAGTAAGCTTCTATATAAGTCTTTAAAAAGTTAAACTTATTAATATAATTAAATTCTAGATATATATTTAGATCTATATAAGTTCTATATATATGTTTTAATAGCTTAAAGTAACCAATATTATCGCATACTTACTATATACTTAGCTATAATGTGGAATATCCTGGTTATCAGTTATACTATTTATCCGGAGATATTGCATGGCTGGTCTCTATAATTAACTAAATAGCTCCTATCTTTTAATAGCTCTACTTCTAATATTTATTTAGCTTAATAATTTATTACTAATAAATATTATTAAGTTAATACTAACTTACTATAATTAGTAGTATATTCTAGGTTAAGCTAGAATAGCCTGTTTAATATAATTATTTAAATTACTTATTCTATTTAATAACTAAAGTTATTATATTATTACTTTTATTAACTTTATTTTTTTTATAGATTTATTATTAATCTAGTATTCCTAATTATTAGTTTATATAAACCTATATTCCTATCTCTACTAATACTAGTATAGTCTATAAAATATATTTTAGAGCTAGTATATTAGCTAATTATATTTAGATATTATTCTATAAATATAGATATTATTAAGTTTAATAAACTAATTATTTATTTTATTAAAATTTTTATATCTATATATTTTTTATTTATCTTTATTAAAAATCTCTTATTCTCTCTTAATTAAAAGATTTACTAATTTTTATTATATAAAGTTATTATAAAATTTTATAAGCTTATAAAAATCTTAAAAATTATTAACTAGCTAGAACATCTTAAATAGATTATTATTATATTATTAATTAAAGCTAATACTATAAATTTTTAATAAGTACTTAATTATATATTTAACTTAGTTTCTTATTCTACCTTAATTTTATTAAATATATTAAAAAATAAGTTATATATTATTAATATAAATACATACCTGAACATGCTATTAATTAATAATTATATAAATTAGATATATTTACTCTATTTAATATATCTTATAGTAAATTATCTAATAATTATTTTATTTTTATAGATACTCTTACTATATTTATTAATCTTACTTTTAAAAGAGCTTCTAAAACTAATATAACTATACTATCTAGTATAATATTATCTAAAGACCCACTAATTAGACTATTAACTATCTATTATATTATATATAGTTTTATACTAAATATCTTTTATAAAAATATTTTTTATTAATTCTCTTAATTTTTATTAGATCTATATTTAATTATTTCTATAATTATATTCTTTATTAAGAATTCTAAATTACTATCTAATCTTATTTAAAAAGTACTAACTAAAATAGTGGCCCTGCTATCTATATCTATCTTATTTTTACTAGAAGTATTACTATAAACCTAACTAGATTCTTACTTTAGATTTAGTAAATTATTATATTAATGTAATATTATAAATAATATCTATCTTAATTATTAAAAATTAATAATATTAAGTTTAGTAAACCCTGCTAGTTCTATTAGAGATACTAAAATAAAGAATACTAGTTCTTCTAGCCTATTATTTACTAATCTCTTTATAATAATCTAGAATAACTAAGCTAATATAAATCAGCTAATATATTAAAATTTAAAAGATATTAATTAATATTTTATAATTTAAAGAAAAGTTAAATAAAATCTATTAAAATTATTAATATTATATTAAAAGTACTGGAAATTCTAGCAACCCTAGTAATTCTAATAAAAATAATAATCCTAATCCTAACCCTAATCTAAATCTAAAGCTAAATCTAAATCTAATCCTGAATATTAATTAAATCTAAAATATAAATAATAATATCCCTGTTATACTAGCTACTAATAACTTTACTAATTTCTAAAAAATAAAAGAAATTAGTTATTTCTAACTAGATCTTATAGATAATATTACTATAAAATAAATTAATAATACTACTTACTATAAGAATATAAATATTTTTATAGACTAAATTTATAATATTATTATCTATAAGAATAAAGATATAGTAAAAGTAAATATCTAAACCTATATTTATAATACTATTCTTAATTAATTTATTACTTAATTAAATAATCTTAAAAAATTATTTTATATATTACTCTTATAGAAATTAGATAGCTTGCCTTAATTACTAAATAATTTAAATCTAATATTTAAGTAGCCTTATATAAGCTAACTTCTTTATTCTATAGCTATATTAATATCTATACTAGTTAAACTCTATAAAAATTTATTAAAGATATTATTTATTATACCTGTACTATTAATCTTATAGATTCCCTAAATTAAATATAAATAATTTAGAATTAACTTAAGCCTAATCTTTAATAAGCTATTTTTATACTTAAAGATATAATAATAATCCTAGATTAATTTCTTAAAATTTGTAAAGAAAAATAATTTCTCTAGAAAAATATTATTATTTAATACTATAAGAGATATAATTACTAAGATTCCTATAATAATACTAGTTTTAATTAAACTTCTATTCTAGATTTTTTTTATAGTTATTAAAGTTTACCTGCTAATAGTTATACTAGTAGCTAAAACTAAAGCTATATATATTTATTAAATTATTTATCTACTAATTATTTATTTTATCTAGTATACTAGTTAAGCTTCTAGTAAAATAATTACTTTAAACTCCTGTATAATAGTAATAGAATAGTATCTAGTTTTTAAACTAGATTTAATAATAAAGAATATAACTACCAGCCCTAGCAGTATTAAAATAAATATTCTAATATAAATTAATATTAAATAATTAATAGTAATACTAGTTCTATTTATAGTCCTAGTTATTCTCATAACTACTTTTATAATAATTATACTAGTTATAATAATAGCTTTTAGGGTAGCTACTTTAACTAAGAAAACTATTAATTCTAGAATAATTCTTAAAATAAATACTAGAATTCTAATATTTATATTTATACTATTAAAAATAATTCTACTACTGCTAGTATTATTAATATAACTTAATCTAAACTATTAAATACTATTAATTATAAGAATATTAACTAAAATATATAGATTAATCTCTATAGTCCTGATTATAGTACTCTTAAATTATTTAAGTAAGATATCTATACTATCTATAACTTTAAATTCTTAATTATTAACTATTAATATAATAAAGATCTTAGTAATAGTACTACTAGATACTATAGAGAGTATAAATTATTAATTACTAGATTAAATATTTATATTTTATATAATTAATATTATTTCTATAGTTATTAATTATTACTACTACTCTACTAGCTTTATTTTAAATAATATTTTATATAAATACTTATTATATTTATACTAAGTCTATAGATAATATTCCTACTACTATACTTAAGACTATATATATTATTAAGTTAAAATATATTATTAATTAATATAATATCTCTAAACTACTCTAAACCTACTATAGTATTACAGTATATATTAGTTTAAATACTATTTAAAAACTATTTTAATATTTATATAGATATAGAATACTCCTAAATAATTATTAATTCTAAATTTATCTAAATAATCTCTAGTATTATTATTAAAGATAATCCTGATAGTATTATTATAAAAAATATTAAATTATAAAGTATTATTATTTATATTATTATATTTAGTCTATACTTTTCTAGCTGCTTTCCTACTAGTTATAGTAAAAAATATAACTTTACTAAAGTTAAAATATATATATTTCTTATAGAGAATCTTAAATTATATATATTAATTAGTACTAAAGTACTAGCTAGGGAAGGATTTTATCTTAACTAAAAAAAAATTATATTAATAGCTAGCTATATTAATATTAAATTTTCTATATATTATATAGTAAAGAAGTATTAAATTATAAATATCTTAGTTATTACTATATACTAGATAGTAATACTATTATATTCCTATACCAAGATCCCTGTAAAAACCTGTGCTGAGTTATTAGATAATTAAGATCTATTATTTAAATCTATAAAATATCCTAAGAAATCTAGTAAATTTATTATTTATATTTATCTTATTAATAAGGAATTCTTTTTTATTAAAGTAATTAATAAATTAGATAATCCAGTAATTATAATCCATTATATTTAATTAGAAATAATCTTAGATTCTAACTATATTACTATTTACTATATTTCGCCTGAAGCTACTAAGCTTATTTATAATATTATATAAATTTTTAAAATAAAACTATTAAATAATACCTAGTATTATTATTAATATATAAATAATATATTTATTCAAGCTTACTATCTTATTAATAAAATTAAAAATAAAATTAATTTAATTAAAATATAAGATAATCTAAATATCTTTTATTTTTTAAAATATAAATTAATAAAAAGACCTGAGATTCTAGACCTGAAAGTCTTTAGTAATATTACTACCCTACTAAATAACGTTATAGTATATAGAATAGATTCTAAGACTATTGATTACTTTTAAAAAATTATTAAAAAGTATAATATCTAGAGAATACCTGAGACTATTAAAAATATCTATATTTATAAAAATTAATAAATAGAAATACCCCTGAAGAATAGTTAATAAGACTATATCCTAAAACCTAAGATTTATTATATTAATAATAAAAATAAATAATAAATTAATACTATTTTTAATTCTTTATATAAATAATCTAAGATATTATTCTTGAAAGTCTATACTTTCTTAGATTATTTAGTATTTATTATCTAGAGAATTATTAGTAAAAGTAATAAAAAAATTATTTATCTTATTAAAGATTATATATATATTATTATTATTAATACTTACTAATTCTTTTACTAGTAGCCTATCTAGAAAGATTACTATAATAATAAACTTATAATTATTTATTATTAAGATTAAGAGATATTCTATATAGTAATTATAGAGTTTATAAATAGTATACTATATATATAAAGATAAATAGATCTATATCTTAAGAAATTCTATAGATTCTATTATACTTATATTAATAATATTATTATTATATTAAAGACCTTTAAACAATACCTAGAGTATCTTATTATAATATTTTAATATTTAAAAAAATTAAATATTAAACTTAAAGTTATAAAGATATATATTAGATTCTTATTGGTTATCTTACTAGAATAATAAATTAATATTCTTAGTCTAAGTACTTCTAAGAAGAGGCTTAAAGTATTATAGAAATTATTATTTTCTAATATTCTTTAAAATCTTAAAAATCTATCTTAGTCTTACTAGATAGTTTTATGATTATATTAAATAATATATTTATTATATTAAATCTTTAGAAAAGTATAAGATATTATTCCTTTATAATAATCTTATTAAAGATATTAATTATTAGAAATATATATTAAAAATATCTCTAGTTTAACTAACTAATAAAGAATAAAAAGTATTTAAATATTTATAAAAGATATTTATTAATTCTTTATTCCTAATTTATTTTAATATTAATTATTAGTTATATATAGATCTTAATACTTTAAAATTTAGTATAAATAGTACAGTATTCTATATAAAGTCTATCTTTAGATATAATTTAATATTAATATCTCTAATATATTTCTTAGATTAACTAGTATTATTTTTATCTAGATCTATTACTAATACTAAAAAATACTATTAGCCTATTAAATTAGAAGTATCTTATTTAGGCTAGAATTATATAAGATTTATTATTTAATTAAAACTAGCTATATATCTACTATAATCTATACTAATTATATATCTACTATAGATATTATAAAATAAATATTATTTAATACTATAGTTTTAGAAACTAAATCTTTACCTGTAAGTATTATATTATATATAGTAATTCTATTTAAAAAACTATTATAAATCTAGAAAGTAGAATATTATAGCTAATATATTATCTTAACTTTTAAGTATTACTTCTACTAAAAATAATCTTAATCTTAACTATTTAATAACTAATATTTATTAGTACTACTATTAAGTTAAGTAATAAGTTTAAAACCTGTATTTAAAATAAATGTATATCTAATAACCATGCTATACTTATATAGGAAGTATTATATTCTAATCTTAGTATTAAATTATCTTATTATAAAGAAAATAGATTACTTTATCTATTAAAAAAGAATATTAATACTCTTATATATAGTATTATTAAAGACCCCTAATTATACCTGCTCTATTCTATAGTAAGAGAGCTATTTAAAATAATTTATAATAACTATAGATATTAAGATATTAAAAAATATCTATTTATAATATAATAACTTATACTTTATAAAGATTATTAATTACTCTAGAAATATATTAGTTATTATCTAGTATATTTAAAAAATAAGCCCTGCTATTATAAATTATATAGATCTCTTTAATCTATTAGTATTCTACTAGTACCTTTTAATATTATTACTATTAAATATTAATTTTATTGTTTATTTATCTAAATATAACTAGTTTAATATATTTATAGTTATTATTAATAAATTTATTAAAGTAGTTACTTTAATCCCTGAAAGTAATAAATAGTCTATTAAATAATAGAATTATATTATAGCTTAATATTTTATAACTAATAATTAGAGAATATTATACTATTTTATATCTAATAAAGATTCTTAATTTACTAGTAATTTCTAGAAAGAAATACTTAATACTATATAAATATAATAGTATTACTCTACTACTTATTATCTATAATCTAATAATTAAACTAAATATATTATCTAAATAATTAGAATTATATTATATTATATAAGTATATAAGAGATTACTAATTAGTCTGACTAACTATCTTATATTATAAATATTCTAAATACCTTATTATTTATCTTTACTAGTTAAACTTTATTAAAATTATTATTTAATATTAATCTATATTAATTATAGAACTTACTAAAATATATCTATTACTAAGATTTTAATACCTATCTAGATATTAAAGAGATATTATTATTTACTACTGTCTATATAAAATATCTCTATAATAAGATTATATACTTATTAAGTTTAATATTAGAGATACTATATTTATATATTTATATTAAGATTATTATCTATTTATATTAAATAATACTTACTGCAAGCTATTTTAATAATATACTAGATTATTTAAAATACTTAAATATATTGAATATCTTATCTATTAACTAGAACTATCTAAAAAATTTAATATATATTAAGTATTCTTAGTAGCCCAGCTAGAACCTGCTACTTATATAAAATATAATATTAAAAAAAAATCTTACTAGTAATAATACTAAATTAACTATTAATTCTTTTAACTATTAATCTACTTAATTTAATATTATATTTAATAAATATTTCCCTGAAGATTTAGATTATTAAAAAGTCAATAGATCCTTAATAAATATATAATATAACTTAGTTAAAACTGAAATAAATTTATATAATATCTAGTATAATAGAAAGAATATAGTATAGAATATAATTAATAGATTTATAGTAACTATCTTAAGGATTATAAGAAGTTAATTAATAGATTTAATTAATACTACTAATAACAGGTCTATTCTATCTATATATTTTTATTTATTTATTTATTATTTATTTACTATAACTTTAACTCTTTCTATTTAATAAGAATATTAATATTATATTTATATCCTCTATATATTATATACTTACTATATACTTAGCTATAATATAGAATATCCCGGTTATTAATTATACTGTTTATCTGGAGGTATTGCGTGATTAGTCTCTATAATTAACTATATAGCTCCTGTCTTTTGATAGCTCTACTTCTAATATTTATTTAGCTTGATAACTTACTACTAATAAATATTATTGAGCTAACACCAACCCGCTACAAATAGCTAGAGGTTAAAGAAGATAAGAAGAATATAATAATATATAAATAGTTATTATATTATTATTATTATATACTTTATTAAATTAAGATATAAGATAACTTCTATAGCTATTTAAAGTAAGTAATTAATATTGATTAATTTTATAGCTAGTAATAGTTAGAATAAAGTATTTTTAAAGCTATTATAGATTTATCTTATTATTTATATAATTATTTAAGCTAACTTTAACTCTTTAATTATCTAGTAAGAATTCTACTTTATATTATTCTTTTATCTATCTCTTTTCTTTAAAAATAATTGTAGATAGTACTATCTAACTACTTATATTAATATATTTAATTACTATGATGTAAATCACGGGTCAGCTGGTCACCACAGGTCAACCGGCCATCCCCCCCAAAGTCAACGCGTTGTTCAACATGTAATTATTCAAACAACCACTATACTACTAAAATAAATAAATCTTATTAAAACTTAGTTAAGTAGAAAGAAAGGATTTAATTTACTTTATCTTAAAAAATAAAAAATTATATTTATTTATTATATTTAACCTTAACTAAAAAGATAAAGTATTATAATTATAGTATTACTAAATTCTTAAACTAGAAATTAAGAATATAATAATATATATATCTAAAAAATCTAATACTTTTAATAAGATAATTAATATAGCTTCTAAAATTAAAAACTAACTAATTAACTAGTACCATAAAAAGAAAAAATAATAGAGTTAATTAAAGTTAAACTAGTTTAGATACTAGAATTATTAAAATAAGGATAGAGATATTAAGATATAACTAAATACTACTATTATAAATCTAAATAATTAGAGAGATAGTAAAAAAAAGAAAAAATTTACTAGAAAGTACTTTAAATATAATAAAACTAGATATATAATAAAAAACTATTATTTAAAGTAGAAGAGTAATAGACTAGTTATCTATAACTTATAAATTAATACTATCTATATAATAACTAAGTCTATAGAGAAAGTATCTTTAAGTAATAAAGATATCTCTAGAATTACTAGATAGAATAGAGATAAAATAAAGATAATATTAAAATAAAGATAAAAATAGTAAATACTAAATATATATTTTAGATACTATTATATATAATTAAAATAAATTTTTTAGATAAAAAAAATAGAAAAAAATAAAAAAATTTAATACTAGTATAAAAGAGCTTAATAATAAAAACTTTACTAAATTATAATACTTTATAACTATTATAAATAATACTAAGAAATATAAAAGATATCTTATAGACTTAAAAGAAAGATTAGCTTAATAATTATATAAAATATTATTAAATAAAGTATCTAAGAATAACTAAGAAGATTAATTAATAGTAAAAGATAAAATCTTTTTACTAATTAATAAATTTTATAAATAATTAGTAGTGATAGATATTACTAAACTAGCTAATAAGTAATTAAAATATTATAAAAAAATTAATAGAAATTAAATAACTAACTCTTAGAAAATTAAAGAGAAATATAACTATATACTAGTATACTTAATTTACTAGAAAAAAATAATATAGATATAGTAAGACTATATTAAAATATATAATAAATATTAAGAATAGACTCTTATTAAATATCTTAAATATAGATAATAAAACTTATAACTTATAGAAGAATATAAATAAATATTTAATACTAATAAAATTCTACTATATAATAGAGTACTAGATTATATATAAAACTATATTTATATCTATTATCTAATAATAAGCTTATTTATTTATTATAAGATATATTAGTTACTCTACTATAATAATAAATATATATAATATTTCTAGAATAAGTATTTAATAGATTAGTATCTAAAGAAGCTAAAAATAATATAGTTATTAAACTATTAATATTTAATTAAAGACCCTGATTATAAATATTAGTATACTAAGCTAGAATATTTTAATTATAGTATTCTAAAAGAAAATAGTTATTAAGTAATTAACTATTTTTACTACTTATTATAGAAGATAAAAAAGAAAAAAGATTAGAAAAAATAGTAATAAATAAAGTAAAGATATTATAACTTATATTAACTAAAGATTTAACTTACTACTATAGAAAATAAGGAGTTAATTATTGTTTATATAATAATTAATAAAATATATACTAAAATTCTTTTAGATTTAGGAGTTATAAAGAAATTTATTAGCTAGAAGTTTATAAAATAAAATAAAATATCTATAAGGTTAATAGAAAATATTAAAAAAATATATAGTTTTAAAAAAGGATTTCTATATAAGGAACTAGAACTATAAATTAATAAATTAATATTAAGATCTAGAGAATATTATATTTAAACTTATCTTAATATAAGAAAGCTAGAATAATAGAGTTATTAAAATAATATAGTTATAATAATATAACCCTAATATTAATTAATTAATAGGATAAGTTATTATAAGAGATTACTAATTATAAATAATAAAGAAAAGCTAGAAAATTAAATTAGTTAATAAAAAAATATTACTAAAAGCTTTAATTAATAAAATAAAGAAGTACTAGATAATATTAAGCTCTAAAGTTAAGAATAGAATAATAAATATCTAGAAAACTAATAGTAATACTAGATAATAAAAACTAAAAGAAGTATATAAAAAGAAATTTATAGAAATTAAAGAAAAACTACTAAAAAAATATTACTTTAATATAAAGTTTATTATAAAACTAGAATACTTCTATAACTAGAAATTATACTTAACTAAGTTAAATAATTTTAGAAATTCTATAATAAATTAAAGACTAAGTAAGAATTTATTAAGAAATTTCTATAAATAGAATATATCTAAGAATTAAGATTATTAATATTCTTAAGGAATATATTTATATTAAAGAAAGATAGAATAAAATGTATAGTTATTACTATTAGATATTATATATAGAATAGAAAAGAGATTTACTATAAGATACTAAGATTATAATTAGCTTTAATATCTAGTAAGGTTATTATAATCTATAAATAAATAAGATATCTAGAAAATAATATTTCTTATAGACCTAGAACTCTATAAATAAATAGTTATATCTATAAGATTAAAGTAATTACCTACTAAATTTACTAGATATATAATTTATATACTCTAGAAGTACCTGAATAACTTTATTATAATCTACTTTAATAATACTATTATCTATTCAAGAAATCTAGAGAAATATAAAATATATATATAAAAGATTATAATCTAAATAATAAGTACTAGTCTAACCCTGAGTATTAAAAAGTATAAATTTAATATAAAATAGATTAAATATCTAGAAATAATCTTTATTCTAAAAGAATAGAAAATCCTACTAAAGAAGATTAAAGTAATATTAAATTAGTCTATTATAAAATAAGAAAGAAATTTAAGAATTTTTAGAAATTACTAGATATATATAATAATATCTATTTAAATACTTAAGAATTATATAATTAATTATAAAGTTATTATAAAATAATCAACTATTTATATAAAGAGCTGAAGAGTAAGGAGTATTTAGAATAATAAAATAATTAATTAAAGACTTATCTATTGTTATATTATTTAATTTAATAAAGAAAGTATAGATAAAAATAAATATATTTAAAGAAGTTATTAGATTAGTATTTAAATATAAAAAAATAGAAAATTATAATCTATTTTTTTTATTTAAGATAGCTAACTTAAGCTGAATAAAACTATAATATTTATAATTAAAGAGATACTTATAATTATAGAAAGATTTAAATATTAGAGATATTATCTTTAAAAAGTAAAAAAAAAAGTAACTATATAAATAAACTATAAAAATCTAATATATTTTATAATCTCTAAGAAATTAATTAGATAATAAATATAATAGACTTAATATCTCTTAAAATTTAAGTTTAAAATTAAATATATTAATAAAAAAAGAAATATTACTACTAATATAATAAGCTAATAATTAAACTATATAATTAATATTAAAAATCTAGAAGCTAATCTACTAAAGAAAAACTAGAATAAATTTTAATTTAACTAGAATATTTAACTAGTTATAATAATAATAATTAATAATTATAAATTTATAGTTTAAAAAGAAGTAAAAAGCTAATAAAAATCTTTAAGATTAGAGATTCTATAATATATATTTTAAAGAATAAAATAGAATTATAATATAAAATAGAGTAATAATAGTATCTAATAATATAATTAAAAAAATAATTTAATAATACTATAACCTACTATATAAGGAATACTAGAAAAATAAATAAATAATAGAAAAAATTTAATAAGTATATTACTTTTTATAAATATATTAATAAATTTAAGACTATATTATATAATATAAAGAGTATAATTAAAATAAACT